>JASTTN010009170.1:0-10536 GCA_030324115.1 Sorex maritimensis | reverse complement strand
ATCATCATCATCATCATCATCATCATCATCATCATCATCATCATCATTCAGGGCCACCATCACACATAAGGCATGAATTCTATCATCAAGCCACATATTCAGTCCTTAAAATAATTTAGGTTAATGGTGCACTTTTATAATTCCACTTACTCTATTCTTTATAATGTTTTAAAATTCTTCTCTAGATTTTAAGCATTTAATTGTTGGATGATTATATATTTATCAATCACTCAGAAATGCATGCTACTGAATTGTTAAAATGGATATATTGCTATAAAATTTCCAAGCTTTTTAATTTAGTGATTAATGACTGTAACTCCGAAAGTCGGAAAACCTTGTTTGAATTCATGAGCCCTGTAACTTGGAAATATTTAAGAAATATGAACTTTACATTTCTTATGTTCTTCAAAAGTAATCACCGTATCACTGTCATCCGGTTGCTCATCGATTTGCTCCAGTGGGCACCAGTAACATCTCTACTGTGAGACCTGTTGTTACTGTTTTTGGCATATTGGATATGTCACAGGTAGCTTGCCCAGGCTCTGCTGTGCCAATGGGATACTGTTGGTAGCTTGCCCGACCCTTGGAGAGGGGCGGAGAAATCAAACCTGGGTCCGCCACGTGCATGGCAAATTCCCTACACACTGTGCTATCACTCCAGCCCATCTTTGTAACCATTCAGGGAAAAAAGTTCCAAATTAAGGGCTCATCACAGTTTTCATCCGTTTGAGAATCTGGAATCATTTTGCATTCTATTTTTCTTATCTTTGCAGTACTCCACGTCCTACTCTTGCCCAATAACATTTAATCTGAAGAAGTCCAGTCCAATGTAATTTTTTTGGTTTGTTTTTTGTTTGAGGCCACCCCCAGAGGTACTCAGGGGACAGTACGGGGTACCAGGTTGGAAACTGGGATGGCTGTGTGCAACCCAAGCACTCTGCCTGCTGTACTCTCTCTCTGCCACCTAATTTTTTTTTGGGGGGAGGGAGTTTTTGGGTCACAACCACCAAGATGCTCAAGAATTACTCCTGGAGGTGCTCGGGGGACTATATGCGATGCTGAGGATCAAACCCGGCTCAGGTAAATGCCCTTCTTGTTGTACTACTGCTCCGCTCTTCCCCCTAATTTTCTTTACTAATAAAAATGTTTTATCTCTAGAGGCAAGCAAGATAGCCACTAGCGCATATGGCTACTAAGCAACAAAATAGCAAGATTTTAAACTTAATTTACTAATTATTAAATAGCTAGTCAATGAGTACTGTTTATCCTGTTCTACCTAGAAACCACGGCAGAGCCTGGTAAGCTACCTGTGGTGTATTGGATATGCCAAAAACAGTAATAACCAGTCTCACAATAGAAATGTTAATTGGTGCCCACTCAAGCAATTCAATGAGCAACGGGATGACAGCGGTGACAGCGGTGATACCTAGAAATATCCTTCTGCAACTTCTCAAGGCTTACTTGAACTATGATCCGTTCCACTGTATGAATCCCTTCCTACATATATCCTAATCTCTCCCAATTTAAAAGGAAAAAATTTCAATTTATTTTACCTTGTCATTCCCCATAAGAACAGCTTACTATATTTGCTTTAAAGCAAGCATCTTTCTAGAACAGAGGCTTATTACAATCCCACCCCCTTGGGGGGGATGGGGACAAGGAGGGAAGTTCTGGCACTCCTGGTGATTCATGGTCCACCAAGCTGGGTTGGACATGAAGGTGAATGAAAAAGTAGTGCTGCTGGAGCCTGCATCTGGCCCTCCAGGGACACATACAGCAGTACTCAGGGCCCTCCAGAGCTAAGCCTGAAGCTTTCGGGGTTTAGGGGGGAGTAGAGGCACATGCACGTGATGCTAGGGGTCAAACCAGGACTGGAGGCATGAAACCTAAACTCTGAACTATCTCCCCAGTCCCAAAGTCTACAACCCTTTATCCAAGAGAAATAGTAATAGTTATTATTAATGTGCTATTGTGTGCACAAAATTATATGATACACACATAATTCATATTCTTGGAATAATTTGCCACTGTTGTTATCATCTCTTTTAAGTTTGCATGTGCTTTGCTTGAGTCTCATTCCCCTGACCCTGAAAGAGCCTCCAATGTGACACCATTGGAAAGGACGAGTAGAGGTTTCTAAAATCTCAGGGCTAGGACGAATGGAGACCATACTGAGACCGCTCAAGAAATTCGATGATCAATGGGATGATGATGATGATGATGATGATGATGATGATGATGATGTTGATGATGAGCTTTGCCACTTCTCTTCCTTTCTTCTATGATCACTATTACAATATTTGGCATTCTTCGTTCTCCTGTTACTAGATAGTTTATTGTTTAATCCTGACTTATTTTTCTGACTTTGTATGTTTTTGTTCTAGACATTTTATCACATTCATTTATTTTTCTGACTTTGTATGTTTTTGTTCTAGACATTTTATCACATTCATTATATAGTTAAATGTTTTACTTATTTTTTTTCCTTAGCTGAAAACCCTTTTCTATTATCACCCCCTACACTATAAACTATAGTCTTTCCTTTAAGACTAATTCACTCTATGAATTCAGTGCCTCTCATGTGCTTCATTCTTTCTGTCTCTGTATACCTAGCCTCTTAGTATCACTTGCCTCTGGATATATATTTGCATCCTTTTTTTGAAACATAGAACTTAGCAGGGTGTCACAAAGTAGACAATTAATATCTATGGAAAAAGGAATATTGAATGAATATAAAAGAGAGAAAGGAAAAGGGGAAGGAAAGACAGAAGCAGATAGAGGAGCTATTCTACAATCTTAGCCATTATATGTAAGTATATATAAGCTATATTACATATGCATATATACATCATGTACATTATATACATTATATATAAAACAAATGATGACTAATTGCATATTGTTGTAGTACAGTGATGCATTTGGGGTATAATGAAGATTTGGGAGACTTTTTCTTACCACATTTGCTTCTGCCTCATTTGTGACTGACTCTGCTGTTTCTTGCCATGGCAATAGTTCTGTCTGTGGAAGTAATAACCATACCCAACCGCAAATATTGCTCTGTTTTTATAAGATCATTTGTAAGTGGGTCCAAAAGAAAAATAAGTTGGGAGTAAATAATGTAGTCATTTTACTTTAATATATAGCACTGTAGAACTGTCGTCCTGTTGCTCATTGCTCGGGCAGGCACCAGTAACGTCTCTACTATGAGACTTGTTACTGTTTTTGGCATCTCGGATATGCCACGGGGAGCTAGCCAGGCTGTGCCATGCAGGTGGGATAATCACAGTAGCTTGTTGGGCTCTCTGAGAGGGACAGAGGAATCGAACCTGGATCGCCCACGTGTAAGGCAAACACCCTATCCACTGTGCTATCACTCCATTACTTTAATATACAAATAAAATATCAAGTTTTGTGTCCTGGCAAGAAGGCAGCACAGTGGGTAGAGCACTTTCCACATGGAGCCACATGCCCTTTTCTAAGGCACTGCCAGGACTGATCCCTGAGCACAGAGCAACAATTAAGCCAGGAACACCACCAGTTTTCTGAAGAGTTCATCAGATCCTTTATGAAATTGTCAATAGATAATGATTTTCTCATCCCGTTGGATTCAACAACACCACCCCTTTATGGAATTGGCAAGGGAGAGGCATATCTCTGTATTCATAACTGACTATGAATGATGGGAGCAAGACAAATTAGATTGGACCAAAAACAAAAAGAATAATCTGGTTGGTTGCTCAAGTGAAATGAATTTTTGCCATGGCAGCGAGAAACGGCACTGAAAAAGTACGTTTCTCTGGCCTGGAGAGATAGCAGGGATAGTAAGGAAGGTATGTTTTCTGTATGCTGCGATCCCAGGTTTGATTTCCAGCACCAAAGGTGAAACCCAAACACCTCCAGGAGTGATCCCTAACTACAGAATCAGGAGTAGCATTGTAGCACTGCAGCACTGTGGTTTCATTGTTCAATTTTGCTTGAGTGGGCACCAGTAACATTTTTATTGTGAGACTTCTTGTTACTGTTTTTGGCATCTTGAATACGCCATGGGGAGCTTGCCAGGTTCTGCCATGCAGACGGGACACTCTCGGTAGCTTGCCGGGCTCTCCAAGAAGGACGAAGGAATCGAACCCGGATTGGCCGCGTGCAAGACAAACTCCCTACCCACTGTCTATCGCTCCAGTATCAGGAGTAAACCCTAATAATGTGGAATTCCCCTAAATAAACCAAAACAAAGAACAGAGAACAACTTTTGTGACATGTATTTTGTCCTTCTGTTTGTTTTCCTGAATCTCTGTATTCCTTATGTACCCAATGCTAAATAAAACAGAACAATAAAAACGTCAATTCTTTCGAGATAAACAGTAATAGATCACACAGCTTCACAAGAGAAAGCAATATTGCTATAAAATAGGGACAACATAGGATTCTTCAATTAAGCTACAATTACATTGTTTTTAATCACATTGTAGAGTTGTACATATTAGCTATTGACAAAAGCTTTATGAGGAGGTACTTCTTGGTTTAAGAAAGTCTTCATTTCTCCCCAACCCCACTCAGAATGGGGTATGTGGTGATTGTGTGCTTTCATTACCATGAGCACAGTTAAGCCCAAGTGGCTAAAACTTGGACAAAATTCATAATTAGAATGCTCAAATAATTGGCCATTCAGGGAATATGTGGAATATCTATGTACCTCTCAATTTTTGTTTCTCTCAATTTTGCTGTGACTAAAACAACTGTAAAAGATAAAGCTGACTTAAAATACAGTGGGTTATTCTCTGTAAATAGTTGAGTATGAGATATATAATTCCAGGAGCTCTCATCTCTAAACTCGGAGCCCTGTTTTCTCATATTGGTTGGACAAGAGATAAAGCTGATAAGAAGGAATGTCAAAAAAGAACAGACACATAAAGTGAAAGTCTTAGAGAATCAGAATTTACTTTAGCTTTCCTGATTCCACCCATCGTAGAAGGTCAAACATATTTTGTTCTAGATTTCAAGCAAGTGACCCTATGAATAAATTCTTCTCTGTCACTAAAAGTAGTACAAACAGATATTGCTAATTGTAACAATGAATGTAAAACCTTTAAGAAGCATCGAGTGAGTTGGAGTGGTGTCAAAATTACTGCAAACTATGGGTTTCCATAAAGCTGAGTCAATAGAGAAAACTCTCGACTTCCCAATTGTGCCTAATTAAGATTTCGACCTAAGCTCTCTAGAATGTTACTTTATCAGGTCATGCTCCTATTGAGAAAATATTGTGGGAAATAGGGGTTGTTTTTATTATAAATACGAAGAGCTGGAATTTATCTGGACCAATAAGACCAAACTTGACTATACATCAATAATACTAATACTCTTGTATTATTGTTTGTTTTTAGGTTGAGAAAAGGGTATCCACTCTTGAAAATCTAACTCAGAATTTATTCAATGGATTACTCCTAGCTCTGTGCTCAAAGATCACTCCTGGCTTGGTTTGGGGGACTATATGTGGTGAACCCAAGTGTGCTGTGTACAAAGCAAGTACCTTATCCCCTGTACAATTGCTTTGGCTCATTTTATACACTATTCTATTTATTAAGAGATATATTTCCACCATCTATTTTTAATTATTCCAGGCCCCTTTTCCACTTCCAAATTTCTTTTTCTCCTTCATGTAGCTAACACAATTTATGTTTCAGTATTTCCACTACTGCCCTAAGTATATACAAATCGCTAACTGAAAAAAAAATTGCCTTTATTCTTCTGTCTTTTCTCGTGTTGTCCCTTTAATTCCTAAAACTGAAAATTTCTAATAATCCCTGCCCTTTTTCTTTCATTAGCTTTGAAAGACAAAATAACACATCTCCATTGTCTTCGGCCAAGACAAAACCATACTACTTAATTGATGCCCAAGCCCTTCGTGTTTCTTGGCTATTTTGGTTGCTTGATTCCTGTCCTTATTGTGTGTTCTGCTCCAACTATCTCAAATCTTTTACACTACATCAATGTCCCAACTGACATTTGACCTCAGCAGATGACTCTAACACCTTCTCTACTAAGATGAAAATCAATCAGATGCAGGATTCCTTCCTTTACCTTTCCTATTACCTCAAAATCTCTCTTTATCATTAGTTTACATTTCCTTTTTAGTCCTTATCTCTAGTAAGACCTGCTCCCTTTTTTTTTTAAACTGAAACTAGCCCCTAGATGTGTGCTCTTTATCTTATCTTTCCTGTCTTAGACTTTTATTGCATCAATTATTCTCCCTGCTAGCATCTTTAATCTTCTGTTCTCTACTGGATTTTTCCCCTCTGCCTTCAAATATGTTTTGGGTTCCCCGTCCTTGCACAAAAGAGTTTGCTCCATAAATATTTAATAAAGTGATATTGAATTGAATTGAACTTAATTCCTCAAGCTCACAGAGTTACTAGTGACAGAGCCAAAAAAAAAAAAAAACAACAAAACCCCAAAACCCCAACAGGGTTCCTAATATTAGTTCAATATTCTTTCCAAAGATAAAAACACATTTCTGAAAATGTGATTTTGAACCAAATATCTTCAAAATATAAATTTAGTGATTACATTTGTGAAATGCATATGTTTTACTGACTAAAATATCGTCTGTTTACTCATCAGTAAATACTATTGATCCTAACACGACATGAAATTTGATCATTAAAATCTCATGCTATACATTATACATGTAAATAATTAGTTACAGAATTGGAAACATATTAGTCATGTATGATAGATAAACTAATTTGAAGGAGTTATTTTTATATCATTTGAATGCTGCTATAGGTTAATTTAATACCAAAGACTTTTTATTTATTGCCAAATTGATTATTACTTAATAACTTACCATGTTTATCTCTTGGAGAAGCTTGAGAAACAGTCACTATTAATTTAAAATCAATTATAGTAGTTGAATAAAGAACCATTATCCTTTTATTTCTTGTCTAGAAAATAGAGTCTTAGGACCAAAACAATGCATCACTTTTTACAAATAAAATCTAGTCTGAGAAAAATGATGCCAGTCACACACAGGCAGAACAAACCTCTGACCAGACATAATTCTATTACATTAATTTATTGTTTAACTCCTCTTGGGCTGCTGTAAACATAACAGGAGCCAGACTATGAATTGCAAAATATATTCACATGACATAACCAGATGCCAGCATTTAAACATTACATAAAGGACCATTATCTTGAGCATGGATCTCAACTTTTACTTTTAAGTTTACATAGTAACATGATGCTTTATTTTTCTGAATAAAATAAAAATAATTGCAAGAAAACAAATTTTAAATGAAAGCATTTACACAAACAATTTACATGATCATATCCTCTCAAGATAAAGGTATCAATTCTAAATTTAGGCATCTGTTTAGATAACTGCACATAAATATAGATAGTACTTCAATGTTGTCAATATTTGCTAACTTTTGACTTTGTATATTTCAAAATGTTGCATAGAACTAGCTTGAGGTTATTTTTTCTAAAATTCCATATACAGGTAATTTCACTAACCCTTAAACTTTTGTTTATAAATTTCTTTATAGATTCTAAGTTAGAATTTTCACGTTTCTGTAAATACAAGTTTTGTTTTTTCTAATTTAATGCTTTTATTGCAGAAACTTTATAAAAATATTTGAAATGATGTGTTAAGAACACATCATAGTGCCCATCTCTTTCCACATATATTTAGCATTAATTTTAGTGCTTGTTGGTTTTACACATGACCAGAATAAAGATGATGTAATTGTGTGTATTACACAGATTTTGTAATTTATTTATTTATTTTTGGGGTCACACCCGGTGATGCTCAAGCTTTACTCCTGGCTCTGCACTCAGGAATCACCCCTGGCGGTGCTCGGAGGACCATATGGGATGCTGGGAATCGAACCCGGGTCACCCGTGTGCAAGGCAAATGCCCTACCCGCTGTACTATTGCTCCAGCCCCAGATTTTGTAATTTAAAGTATTTTTATCCAAAGGTTTTATGATACCACAATGGTAATTCAGTAGACTTTAACTTAGTTAGGGTCTTTATATTTTCTGGCAAGTATATGAAAATATTAATTTTGTCTCAGACAAGAAAATTTATATAGAAAATTCATTGATAATATTATATCCTTTGCAACACCTTGATTTGAATATGTATTAACATTATTCTACTTTTCACATTAAAATAATGATCCTAGTTAACCAAGTGCATTGGTTACAAACAGGACGCATGCTTTGGTTTTATAGGGACATTGATTTTCTCCTCATGAAAGTCATTTTGCTAATGTTTTTATCCTGTTTAGGAGGGAAATAAGAGACAAGAATATGATTTTACTTGCTTGGTATTATTGAAACATTACTTACTGGACCAGGATCTTTTAATATTTTCCTTGGCTTTTTGGGTCACACCCGGCGATGCACAGGGGTTACTTCTGGCTTTGCACTCAGGAATTACTCCTGGCAGTGCTCAGGGGACCATATGGGATGCTGGAAATCAAACCCGGGTCAGTTGGGTGCAAGGCAAAAGCCCTACCCGCTGTGCTATCATATTATTCCAGCTCCTTGTAACATTTTCTAATCATCATCACGAAATCAATTGAAAAGAAGTTGCTGGAGTAAAGTAATAGATTTCCCAGCTAATTTGAGAGTTTTTCATATAAATTTTGTAATTGCAATTGCAATAGTGATTTAAAGTTATTTTGAATATATTTAAATCATTTAAATTATCACCAACTATTTAAAATACATTATTTTAAAATACAATTATTTTAAATGTATAGGCAATGCTCATTCCTTCCTCTTTAGTTTATAATTTGTAACATAGCCTAAAGATAGTTATCTTAACGTATGTATTGAAGTACACATTTTATTTCCTAACAAACTTTTAAATTTTAAGAGGTCTTTAATAGTTTTATATATTAAAATACTCATTCCCAATTTTTTGATTTGTACTATTTTGGCATTATAATTAAAGAGATAAGAAAATGCCACTACACTGGTTTAACTTATTTATTTTTTTCTAAAGTTGTCACATTAGTTTCTGTCTGATAGGCCTTTTACTTACTCTTTCCTCTCTGGGACCACACTTTCTCACTGACTATTTTCTTTGATTTACTAGTTGCTCAAAATGTTTCTCTCTCCAGGGAATATACATCTAATAATCCTTTCTCACATTGCATCCTCTGCACACTCAACAATATCTGGCATTATTTTTATTTTGTTGTTTGTTGTCTGTCTCCCCCCAGTTGCATGGTTGGTTCTATTCTTTTGCCTTTGGCCCTTTGTTGCTACCTTGCTGTGCATATCATTGTCTTTTTAATTTAATTCAAGCAACACTATTCCATAGAACTGTTTACTATTAAGAGAATGTTCTTTTTTCTTTTTTTTTTTGAAGCACAATGAGCTACAGTAACAAAGCTTTCATGCTTGAGTTTCAGTCATACAGTGATCCAACGAACACCCATTCCTCCACCAGTGCACATCTTCAACCACCAATGTCCCCAGTAACCCCCCCTGCCCCACCCAGCCTGACCCTTCCCCTGCCTCTATGGCAGACAATTTCCCCCATACTCTCTCTCTACTTTTGGGAAGAATTCTCAGTCATCTGTGCTGTTTGGCACTGTATCCACTGATCACTATTACTTGAGTATTTGAAATGTGTTTAATGTAACCATGACTATTTGTTTATAATTAAATTAAACTAAATTTTCTTTGGTGCATAGGCAACATTGGGTGGTGATAGGCTTACTCCTGTTTCTCACACCAGGCAGTGCCCAAGGGACCACATGCAGTTCTGGTTATTACCTAGGGTCAGTTGTATACAGGGTAAACATTTTAACTCCTGGGATTTCTCCCTCTCTGGCTTTAATTTAATTTTTACTAAACTCTGATTTAAATACAAATGGTGTTATGTAACCATTGACCATCATTTTGGACACTAAAACACTAATTCTAAAGATTAGGTAGGGAGGGGTTACAAAACTTAATAGTTGAGGTGAATGGATAGTACAGGGACTAAATTACTTTTTTTGCATTCAGTGATGCATGTTCAGTCCTTGGAAGTGCATTTGATCTCCTAATCACTGGCATTAGTGATCCTTGAGCACAGAGCCAGATCCAGGAATAATCCCTGAAAGCTGCCATATGTGCATCAAACAAAAATTACCAAGACCCAAAACTTAACAGCTGTCACAATGTCCTTGATGTGAAAATCTTTAACTTAATAGAAATCTTAGCGTCATATATGTTACAGCATACTTTGGTAACATATAAACAACGCACCTTGCTGCTGTATCTTTCACATAAATTTCCTTCAAAATGTACTACATATTTTAAAAAACAGCATGTCTATTAATGGATAATTCTTTTATCATTTCTCATGTTGATTTGGGAGAACATATTTGATTATGAGAAGGAAGTTAGTGAATAAATCTGAAAGATCTTTAACTGTCATATACAAACCCAATAAAGTCTTCCCTATTTTCCTCAATAATTGTATCACTGTATCGCTGTTATCACTGTCATCCCATTGTTCGTTGATTTA
>JASTTN010009169.1:23819-57747 GCA_030324115.1 Sorex maritimensis | reverse complement strand
ACAGGGAAGGGAAGGGAAGGGAAGGGAAGGGAAGGGAAGGGAAGGGAAGGGAAGGGAAGGGAAGGGAAGGGAGAAAAGACCTTCTAATATAGAATTTTGTTTGTTGTCTTGAGGATCCCACAAATAACAGATTAAACTATGAATATTTTTATATCTGTACAAAAAAAAACCTAATCTCTCAAAAAACTAAAGGAGTTAACTTGCTGACACTGGTTATTCCATCATTCAGCAGCCACAGTAACGCTAGGATCTCTTTCTAAGAGAGATTTGAAGGCTGCTACTTGTTGGAAGTGGGGAGACTTGAAACTGCACTTGCACAGTAGTTTACATAAGCTGAAGAAAATGTGAAAAGAACAGGTGGGGAAACGGTGCAGTTGGTACTTAGCCACGGCTGTGTGTGCCAATCTGTTCCACTCCCAAATTCCTTTTTGGCCTTAGCTACCGCAAACAAAATCAAGAGCATTAAAAATATTAGACTTCCTTCTATGTCATTTCTTTGGGAGCCATGGTGCAGAACACATTGATATGAATTCTTTGGCGACTTCTAACTTAGGAATACTAGGGATGGGTGGAGGGACATCTAGCACAAGTCCTAAAATGCCATGTAGACTTTGAAATCTGATCTTATTAAATGAAAATCAGACTTTGATACTTCTCTTCTATACACTTAACTGTTCTGGAAAAAAAAAGTCACAATGGAACATCTTTCCTGCACTGATTTAAATTTGACAGACTTAAACATTTTCTAGAAACTAGACAAATCTGCTCACTCAAGTCCAGTTCAAATTAAAGTAAAACTCAACTCCTTTCCTATAGCTTCATCTTGACTTTTAATTGATGTAGACCACATTGAATCACACGCTTAATTGAGTAGTTGAAATTCTGTGCACAGATCACTGCCAATCATTTTGATTCTTTTTTCTTTTTAGCTTTCATTCTGATTTGTAATTGCTGATCAGCTGTACTGGATTTTCCAGGTAAAAGTACTTCAGTAGCTCATTGAAGCACCTCTAAACCACTAAGATGCAGTATCTTCATATTTTCATAAGGTCTTGTCAGGCCATTTTTCTTTCTGTTCCTTTTCACTTTTTATTTTTTGGGGGGGTTGTTGGTTTTGGATTTGGCTGTGCTCAGGGCTAATTACTGGCTTTGCACTCACAGATCATTCCTGGAGGGGCTCAGGGAACCATATAGACTGCCAAAGAACCATCAAACCCACGTGGGCTATATGCAACTCAAGTACCCTACCCGCTGTACTGTTGCTCCAGCCCCACTTCCAGTCCTTAACTTAACATGCCATTAATGGGGCCGGAGTGATAGCACAGCAGGTAGGGCGTTTGCCTTGCATGTAGCCAACCCAAATTCGATCCCCGGCATCCCATATGGTCCCCAAAGCACCACCAGGAGTAATTCCTGAGTGCAGAGCTAGGAGTAACCCCTGAGCATTGCTGGGTGTGATCCAAATAGGAAAAAAAAATGCCATTAATAAGTAATTTAGTGCCTATGCCCTAATCTTATTTGAGCAAAATTTCATAGCACTGCAACAAATGAAAACATCTATGTAATGTTTCAAAGTTTCTTTGTGAAAGTTCACCTGTGAGAAATTTCTCCTATGAGAAATTTTGTTCAAGTATTACACCAACTTGAGATTAAAAGTTATTATTAAAGAATAGAGAGGGACCCAATGCTGCAATAGTATATGTCTAAAAATATAACTATGAATAATTTTATAAATCATGTTGCTTGAATTTAAAAAAATATAATCAGGAGGGACAAGGCAATTAAATCTCAAATGAAGAACTATAAATGTCTGCCCATAGAAATCACATGAACCCTAGAAAAGATTACTTTAAAAGTATAAAAAAATTAATTTTTTATGTACATGCCAAATTAGGGACAAAACTCTTCCAAAGTGGATCTCTAGATCTGCTCAAAATACAAAATTCATAATGACTGAGAAACGAAAAACTGGAACTAAAGATATTTTAAACACACAAAATCTAAGCTTATGTCTCACAAGCTATTTAAAAAATTCTCCGAATTCCATACCATTCATCATTAGTTAATCTGACTAAATGTAAAACCCCAAGTAAAATTTTTTTGATAATTAGGGAAAGGTGGTTTCCTTTTTTTCTAGATTCTTTAACTTACTTGTCTTTTAAAGCTATAACACATTATCGTAACCATAGTTACTAAACTGTAGTAGTAAAGAAAGAAAATTCAAAAACATAGCAAACCACAGTATTGTCTTCACAGTCATACGGAGAAAAATGAAACTAGGCCACTTCTTTTTTTTTTTCAGATCCTCCGAAACCCCCAAACTTTACTTTGAATGCATTTTTGTATGATTAAGATTTCTCCAGTTTTTATTTATTTTATTTTTTTATTAGTTTATCACCGTGAGGTACAGTTACAGACTTACAAACTTCCATGCTTGCATTTCAGTCATACAATGATCTGAGTATCCATCCCTCAACCAGGGCCCATTTTCCACCACCAATGGTCCCAGCATCCCTCCCACCACCCTGTCCCCCCCTTGACCCACCCCGCCTCTATGGCAGGGCATTCCCTTTTGCGCTCTCTCTCCTTTGGAGTGTTGTGGTTTGCAATAGAGGTATTAAGTGACCATCATATTCAGTCTAGAGTCTACTTTCAGTGTGCGCCTCCTATCCCAAGCAGATCCTCCTAGCACCCTTTACCTGGTGGTCCCTTCTCTATCTGAGCTGCCTTTTTCCCCAACATATGAGGCCGGCTTCTAAGCTGTGAAGTAATAGTCTTGGTATTTATCTCTACTATTCTTGGGTGTTAGTCTCCCATTTTGTTACTTTATATTCCACAAATGAGTGCAATCATTCTATGTCTGTCTCTCTCTTTCTGACTCATTTCACTTAACATAATACTTTCCATGTTGATCCAGAAATTGGGTCACTTCTTAACATGTCACACAAATTAACTCAAAATGAACTTGAAATTGTCGGAAACTTTAAAACACATAGAAAAAAACATTGGTGATACACTGCAGAATCTCAGTATCCAAGATGTATTTGGAGACTCAAATCCGTTATTGAAAAAAGGAAGAATAAACAAATGAAACTACATAAAAATTTAAAGTTTCTTCCCAGTAAAAGAAAAAAAACCTGCTGAAAGCTAAAACAAAACAAAACCACCAAATGTCCAAACAAAAGAAGTCAACCTAACAAGTAAAACAAAACATTTGCATATCATACATCTGATAATGAACTAATTTCTAAAATATCTAAAGAACTCTAGCAACTAAACACAAAAAGCAAGCAATCCATTTTTAAAAAATGGACAAATACATCACGACCAAGTGGGATTCATCCCGGGGATGCAAGGATGGTTTAACATTCGGAAATCAATCAACATAATCCACCATATCAATAAAAGCAAAGATAAAAACCATATGATCATATCAATAGATGCAGAGAAAGCATTTGACAAGATCCAACATCCTTTCATGATGAAAACCCTCGCCAAAATGGGGTTTGGAGGAACTTTCCTCAAGATAGTCGAAGCCATCTATCACAAGCCTACGGCAAGCATTATCCTCAACGGGGAAAAACTAAGGGCCTTTCCTCTGAGATCAGGCACAAGACAAGGATGCCCACTCTCACCACTCCTCTTTAATATAGTACTGGAAGTACTTGCGATAGCTATTAGACAAGAAAAAGAGATTAAGGGCATCCAGATAGGAAAGGAAGAAATCAAACTCTCACTATTTGCAGACGATATGATACTATATCTAGAGAAGCCTAAAACCTCTACTAAGAAACTCTTAGAAACAATAGCCTTATACAGTAAAGTTGCAGGCTACAAAATCAATACCCGAAAATCCATGGCCTTCATATATGCAAACAATGAGGCAGAGGAAAGGGACATAAAAAAAGCAATCCCATTCACAATCGTGCCCCAGAAAATCAAGTACCTCGGAATCAGCTTAACCAAGGAAGTAAAAGACCTCTACAAAGAAAACTACAAAACGCTACTCCATGAAATCAAAGAGGACATGAGGAAATGGAAACATATACCCTGCTCATGGATAGGGAGAATCAATGTTGTCAAAATGGCAATACTCCCCAAAGCATTATACAGATTCAACGCGATCCCTATAGGTATACCCATGACATTCTTCAAAGAAATGGATCAAGCAATCTTAAAATTCATATGGAACAACAAACGTCCAAGGATAGCTAAGACAATTCTTGGGAAAAAGACGGTGGGAGGCATCACCCTCCCCAACCTCAATCTTTACTACAAAGCAGTAACAATTAAAACAGCATGGTACTGGAACAAAGGCAGAGCCGTAGACCAGTGGAACAGGGTGGAATACCCTTACACACAACCCCAAATGTATGATCATCTAATCTTTGATAAGGGAGCAAGAGATGTGAAGTGGAGCAAGGAAAGCCTCTTTAGCAAATGGTGCTGGCACAACTGGACAACCACATGCAAAAAAATGGGCGTAGACCTTGACCTGACACCATGCACAAAAGTCAGATCAAAATGGATTAAAGACCTCAACATTAGACCACAAACCATAAGGTACATTGAAGACAAGGTCGGCAAAACCCTCCATGATATTGAAGATAAAGGTATCTTCAAAGGTGACACAGAACTAAGCAATCTAGTAAAAACAGAGATCAACAAATGGAACTACATTAAACTAAAAAGCTTCTGCACCGCAAAAGATACAGTGACCAGAATCCAAAGACTATCCACAGAATGGGAAAGGATATTTACACAATACCCATCAGATAAGGGGTTGATATCAATGGTATATAAAGCACTGGTTGAACTCTACAAGAAGAAAACATCCAACCCCATCAAAAAATGGGGCGAAGAAATGAACAGAAACTTTACCAAAGAAGAAATCCGAATGGCCAAAAGGCACATGAAAAAGTGCTCTACATCACTAATCATCAGAGAGATGCAGATCAAAACAACCACAAGATACCACCTCACACCACAGAGACTAGCGCACATCCAAAAGAACAAAAGCAACCGCTGCTGGAGAGGATGTGGGGAGAAAGGGACCCTTCTACACTGCTGGTGGGAATGCCGACTGGTTCAGCCCTTCTGGAAAACAATATGGACGATTCTCAAAAAATTAGAAATTGAGCTCCCATTTGACCCAGCAATACCACTGCTGGGAATATATCCCAGAGAGGCAAAAAAGTATAATCAAAATGGCATCTGCACATGTATGTTCATCGCAGCACTGTTCACAATAGCCAGAATCTGGAAAAAACCCGAATGTCCTAGAACGGATGACTGGTTGAGGAAACTTTGGTACATCTATACAATGGAATACTATGCAGCTGTTAGAAAAAAGGAGGTCACAAATTTTTTATTTAAGTGGATCGGCATGAAAAGTTTCATGCTAAGTGAAATGAGTCAGAAAGAGAGAGACAGACATAGAAAGATTGCACTCATCTATGACATATAGAATAACAGAATGGGAGACTAACACCCAAGAATTGCAGAAACAACTACCAGGAGGTTGACTCCATGGCTAGGAGGCTGGCCTCACATTCTGGGGAAAGGGCAACTCAGAGAAGGATCACCAACTATAATGTAGTCGAAGGCCATGTGGGAGAAGGGAGTTGCGGGCTGAATGAGGGCTAGAGACTGAGCACAGTGGCCACTCAACACCTTTATTGCAAACCACAACAGCTAATTAGAGGGAGAGAACAGAAGGGAATGCCCTGCCACAGTGACAGGGTGGGGTTGGGGGAGATGGGATTGGGGAGGATGGGAGGGATGCTGGGTTTACTGGTGGTGGAGTATGGGCACTGGTGAAGGGATGGGTTCCCGAATTTTGTATGGGGGAAGCATAAGCACAGATGTGTATAAATCCGTAACTGTACCCTCATGGTGATTCATTAATTAAAAATAAATAAATTTATTTAAAAAAATGGACAAAATACTTGCATAAACACTTCACCAAATAGTACAGAGACAGATGGCCCCAGAAACATAAGAGAATACTGAACAGCAATTACTATAGGGAAATGTTGATCAAAACCATAATGAGATGCCACCTCACTGTACGCTGTACCACTGTCATCCTGTTGTTTATTGATTTACTCGAACGGGCACCACTGACGTCTCTATTCCTCCCAGCCCTGAGATTTTTAGCAGCCTCTCCTTACTTGTCTTTACCAACAAATGGGGGCTCTTTCAGGGTCAGAGAAATGAGACCTATTATATATAATATATTATATAATATGTAATATAATATATAATATGTTGTATAATATGTAATATAATATATTATATAATATCACATATTATATATAATATATAATATGTATATGTACATACATATTGCTCTTTATGATTTGTTGCCTACTGTCTGAAATCCATCAAATAGGGTGTGGTAGTTATGGAAAATGGGTAGGAAGTGCCTTATAATGTGTCTGGAAAGTGGCCTAAAGCATGGCAGCAGTGTTGAGTAGTGGAGGTCGGCTGCCAGGGCTGGGTCCCTTGGGGCTGGGAGGGTTCTCACTGCTCCCCTCTAGGGCGCCCAGAGTGAAAACAGCCTGGTGCGAGCCCCAAGATGTGAGCGCGATCTGGCTGCAACATCTGTCACCCCCTTGATCTTCAGGGTTGATTCGGCTGATCTGGCTGGCTAGGCGGGTGTCCCCTTCCTCCCACACTGCATGTCCCTCCCGAAGCTGTGTGCTTGGTCAAAGAGGATGGCCTTCCCCGAATAGAGATGGACCTGTCTTCGGTCAAAGGTATATGAGTAGCTGCAACCCCCGTGTTAGAACCTCCAAACAAGCTCTCGAGATGCCACCTCACATTGTGAAAATGGTCTGCCTAAAAAAATTTGAAAACAACAAATGTTGGTGTGAAGATAGAGAAAAAAAGGATTTCTGGTACACTGTTTATTTTGTTTATTTTATAGATAAAAGCCACAACTGTTGATACAGTTCGAGATTTCAAATGGATTAGATAAAAAATCTCCAATAAAAAATCAGTGTATCACTGTCACTGACACTGCATCCCGTTGCTCATTGATTTGCTTGAGCGGGCGCCAGTAATGTCTCCATTGTGAGACCTGTTGTTACTGTTTTTAGCATATCGAATACGCCACGGGTAGCTTGCCAGGCTCTGCTGTGCGAGCAGGATACTCTCGGTAGCTTGCCAGGCTCTCCGAGAGGGGTGGAGGAATCAAACCCGGGTCAGCGGCGTGCAAGGCAAATGCCCTACCCACTGAGCCCAAGGCAGAAAATGTGTTTAAAATATTTTTTTTCATTTGCATATACTGAGACGGAACAGCTTCAACTGTGATAAAAGATATGGCAAAGTTTTGTTATAATGGCCGGAGTACTTTATTATAAGCATCATTTTCTCAAGCATTAATGGGGACCTCTTTTGAATCAAATACTTAAAATATAATTTCATAAAATAGAATACCAAAACTTACCCAAGGTTTGCCTCCCAAGCCCTTGCTGTCTACCCTCTAAACTCCATAACTGAATAGGTGCCAGGAAAGTCACTTTTGAGGAGTTAAAAGAAACACAAAATAGACAAGATAAATTTTATCTAGGAATTCCTTTCCTAAAGACAGAGTATTGAAGAATAGGAAATGTCTGTTCCAAATATTTATTGATATAATCAGTGAGTATATAAAAATCAATTTTTAACATGAAACTAATTACATGTCATCACAGGGTTGTTAAGTCCTTCTCTGAGAATTTATTAAGCTGTTTGTTGCTAGTTGAGCCATCTGTGTTATTGTCTTTGGTGGTCGAGTTTGGTTGGCTACTAGGTTACTTTCCCGCCTATGTTGGTGTTTTCCTACCAGAATTTCAGTACTAAGGAATTAGAAGGTGTACAGCGACTTCAGGATCTAAGGTCTGGGCCTATGAGTTCACGCATAGGCAGCTGTGAGAGGGGTTACGTGACTGCTGAGACTTCTAGAAGAATGGGTGTTGGGGGATGGGGAGACTGCCCACCGCGACAATGAGAAGATCCTGAAGTTCTCAGCCGGGACACCCAGTACCTTAAATTATTCAGTTTGGCATGTCTGGTTGAGTTGAGCCCTTGGCCCACCTGCCTTGGCCCCAGGATCTATTCCGAGAGCACCCCAGAGTTTTCAGCTTGGAGAACCGTGATTTCATGAGTTTTAGCTGCTTGGTGTGCATCTCCAAGGAGTTTTTGTCAGGAATCTTTAGAGCAGGGATGCTGAGTGAGTCTACATGGTGGCAGCTGAGGCAGGTGGGCCCTGGTACACTGTTAAGATAATCTAAATTAGTGTAGCTCCTTTGGAAAATGGGACGACGCTTCTTTTCTAAAAAATTTAAATGGCAAAGCCATATGACCCAGTGATACCATTCCTAGATTTAATGAAAGAATATGAAAACACTAATTTGTAAAGATATTGGATTCACGTTTGTAGGAGCATTATTTACAATAACCTGAACATGGAATCAACATAAATGTCCATCAACAAATATCTTGATAAAGAAGCTGTGACATATGAATTCAGTGGAATACTGATCTGCCACGAAAAGAGATGAAATCATTTCTTTCGCTTCAAAAATAGATGGAAAGACACGGAAGATAGACTTTTTACTCATCTGTGTAATATAAGTAACTAAAGCAAAGAAACTGGGGGTGGGAAACCTAGACGGTGAAAATTATGGTAGCTGTCAGAAAGAAAAGGAAAGGTTGGGGGTGGAGATCTAGGACGTGGGATCTTTTTAGTGGTAGAATGGCACTGGAAATTCATAGTAGGTGTAATGACTTCCACATTTAAGGGTGTCAAGCTATATTCATGAGATTTTGAAACATTGTAAACTAATGGAAAAATTTAAAGGGAAGGGGGCATAAAGTATTATCACCTCATTCACAAGATACCTTTTCTGTACATTGTGGTTTAGAAAGTTAAGGTGTCTAGTTAGGAAATGTCCTCAACTACTACTTGGTGGTTGGGCCAGAGATATAGTACAGGGCTTTAGGTGCTTGCCTTGCACGTGGCCAACTCGAGTTTGATCAGCACCGCAGGTGGTCTCCCAAGCACCACTAGGAGTGTTCCTGAGCACAGAAATAGGAGTAAGCCAAGTATAGATGAAACACCCAAACAAACAAAATTTTAAAAAATTACTATTTTTTGGTATTTAATACTGTTTTGGCGACCCCTAGTGTGAACTATGGTATCAACATAGGTACACATTGAAAATCCTCCTAATATTTTAAAACGTGCTTATAAAAATAATATCTAAATTTTTTTACTGAATTAAATGTAACTTCAATAAGTTTCAAATCTATATTTTTTTCTGATAATAAAAAATTTAATAATTTTTTCTACCTTTGACAATAAGAGGCTGCTTATTTGAATTAT
Source organism: Sorex maritimensis (assembly GCA_030324115.1). Classification (NCBI taxonomy): domain Eukaryota; kingdom Metazoa; phylum Chordata; class Mammalia; order Eulipotyphla; family Soricidae; genus Sorex; species Sorex maritimensis. The sequence goes on along the minus strand of JASTTN010009169.1, from coordinate 48,374 downwards.
AATACTTCCACAAAATGGAATATTATACAGCTGTAAAACAAGGTAAGAAAAGAATGAGTGAAACACCTTTGGAATTATATGGGATAATCTTTATAAACTATCAAAAATAAAGCAAAAACTCAAAGGAGAACTTTGGTATGTATTTTATTACCTCTAAGTGTTTTAAAGGGCTAAAATATTATATGTCCATATTTGTTTATATGTATACCTTTAGAATCTCTGGAAGGTTATACAAAATACTCAGCATAATTGTTGTTTATTTGTAGTTTGAGGGTCACATATGTTGGTATTTTGGGACTACTCCTAGCTCCGTGGTTGAGGATGCACTCCAGTCTTTTGAGCATTCTCCCCAGCATTCATCTTGTAGGTCTGTGAGTCTTGACTTATAGAGGATGTAGATAACTAATAGAGATGTTGGAAACTGCAGTTTTCTGTAACATTTCTGTTTTTGAATTACTTAACCTGTTCAAAATACTAACTTACTTTTAAAAACAATTAAAGGAGACATTGCTAGGTGTGGCCCCTCCATAAAAAATAAAATAAAATAAAATAAAAATGGAAGCAGAAACACAAAATCAAGAGAAATATGAGTTGCCAGTGATAAGCAGGACAATATTTTCTCCCAAAATACATTTTAGTTTTCATATATACATTTTAAATTCTGTATCTTTTCAAACAGAATAATTTCTTCAAGATTGTCTCTTATTGGGGGCTAGAGCAATAGCACAGTGGATAGGGCATTTGCTTTGGACGTGGCCAACCCAGATTCGATTTTCAGCATCCTATATGGTCCCCTGAGCACCGCCAGGAATAATTCCTGAGTGCAAAGCCAGGAGGTAACCCCTGTGCATTGCTGGGTGTGACCCAAAAAGAAAAAACAAAACAAAACAAAGATTATCTCTTATTCAAATGCCAAGTGTAAGACAGTCCATAGTAATGTTCAAAACAAAAGAGCAGGTCAGAGAGATAGTACTGTGGGTAAGGAGCTGCCTTGAATGTGGCTGACTCAGTTTGATTTCCAGCTCCCTGGATGGTCTTCTGAGCACTGCCAGGAGAGTTCAGTGCATAGAGCCAGGAATAACAGCTAAGAACTACCAGATATGGTTCCCTCCCCACCTACCTAAAAAAAATACCCACCCAAAGTAAAAACAAGTCAAAATTTGAGTCTTCCATACTGAACTCTACCCCTTAATTCCTAATCTAAAAGTGTCAGTCTGACCAGGGTGTCAGGTTGGTCAATTATTCTTTCTTTCTTTTTTTTTTTTACTTTTTGGGTCACACCTGGCGATGTTCAAGGGTTACTCCTAGCTCTGCACTCAGGAATTGCTCCTTGTGGTGCTCAGGGAACCATATGGGATGCTGGGAATCGAACCCGGGTCAGCCATATACAGGGCAAACGCCCTATCCACTATACTACACTCCAGCCCCAGGTCAATTATTCTTACACAAATCAATGTGGAGTTTTGGTTGGCACCAGTGATAGCCATCACCCTAAGTGGCTTTGCCTATTATTATCTTGAATTTTATGTAACAGCGTTCAATCCTCTTTCTATAAAATCCTCTTACTAGAAACCCTCTTACAACAGACAGACAGACAGACAGACAGATGAAGAGATACAGAGACAAGAAAAGTGCCTGCCATAGGGGTGGTGGTGGTGGGGGGTGTTGGCAAGTGGGAAACTAGGGACATTGGTGGTGGGAAATGTGCACTGGTGAAGGGACAGATGTTGGAACATTGTGCAACTGAAACCCAATCATGAACAACTTCTAACTGTGCATCTCACTGTGATTCAATAAAAAAAAATTAAAAACAGGAAAGAAATAAGCCCTCTTATTATTAAAACTTGCTGTAGGTAAACCCTTGCAATATCTAGAAACTTGCTATATTGGAAGCTATTTTTTTCTTCTTGGAGGTCACACTCAGCGATTCACTGGGGTTACTCCTGGTTCTGCACTCAGGAATTACTCCTGGCGATGTTCGGGGGACCATATGGATACTGGGGATCAAACCCACGTTGGCCACATGCAAGGCAAATGCTCTATCCTCTGTACTATAGCTTCAGCCCTCTATGTTGGGTGTTATTAATGAAACAGTTAGCAAAGCCAACTAGCTCTCTAAATTTGTATTTCATTTATTTAATAATAGTTACATAGAATAATAGTTACATAGAAGTAAACTTTATGCACTGCAGATGCCTAAGAATAAATCTAACAGAAGATGTCAATGATTCATATGGAGAAAATTAGACAAGCTTTAAAGTTAAAATAAAAAGTTGATCTTAGTAAATGAAAACATACACCATGCAGAAATGAGAGAATATTGTTACAATAACAGTTTTGACCCAAATAAATTATAGATTAAATATAATAAGAATTTAAATGAAACAATATTTTTGTGGCATTTGTAAACTGATCTTATTAAATGAAAGGATTTTGCTTTGTTTGATTTTGCTGGTGCCTTTGAGAGTTGTTGGGGAATGTAGAAACTATAAAGATTTGTGTTTTTAAATTTGATGTTTAAAGTATTAAGGTCAATAAATAATAAAACTATCTATGTTTTTAAAGTTTGGGAGACCTATTTGCTGCTTGCTCCTGGCGCTGTGCCCTGGGATCCCTCCTGGCAATGCTCAAAGGACTATTTTTACTCACCCACTGAACTCTCTCTCTCTCTCTCTCTCTCTCTCTCTCTCTCTCTCTATCTCTATCTCTATCTCTCTCTCTGGCCTCCTTAAGCTTTTAAGTGCAACTAAGCCCCTAAACTAGTCCTAAATTTAGTAAATTTTCGCAATCATTTTTAAGAGAACTCTGAATAAAATTTAGTTTCATTTCAAATTTTAACTCAAAACATTTAAAGCATGCTTCACAATACACTTTACTTTCATTAAAAGCATCTCCCAGCATCTGTGTTGCAAGCCATAATGCCCAAAATTAGAAAGAGAGTATGGGGAATATTGTCTGCCATGGAAGTAGGGGGAGGGTGGGAAAGGGGGGGGTATACTGGGGATATCGGTGGTGGGGAATGTGCACTGGTGGAGGGATGGGTGTTAAATCATTGTATGATTGTAACCCAAACATGAAAGCTTGTAACTATCTCGCAGTGATTCAATAAAATTTTTTAAAAAGAAAGCATTATAATTGCCTGACTTAAATCTTTTAACATAAATTGTTTCACAGTATAATAAAACATACAACTATGTAAAGAAAAATGAGTTCTCATATCTTTACCACATCACTAGATAAAGGTGTTACAGCTGAATTGGAACCCCCTCCCCAATTCATGCACAGAAATCCTAACCCCTAAAAACTCAGAATGTGATGGCATTTTGGAGAATGTGACTTTAAAGAGAGAATAGGTGAAGTCAAGTCATGTGAACAAACCCAGATCCAATTTAACACAAAAAGCCACATGAAAACACAGAGACAAGAGGGCAAGCCAAAGAGAAAGTTCTCAGAATGACACCAACCCTCCCGAGGTCTTCACCTGGGTTTCTTTCTGGCCTCCAGACTGTGAGAATTTGTAAAATTCTTTGTATTCGAAAGAAATATGCATTTATTTATAATGTCAAATATTTAAACGCAACATTTAATTTTATTTAAATCAATATGTTAAATATAAATATTTAAATTAATGTTTTAAATAAACATTAATATATATTGATGTATAAATTATAACATTTTATGTTGATATTAAATCAATTGTTTAATATTTTAATATTAAATATATCTAATAAACATATTTAAACCAGACAAAATATAAAAATTATAAATTTTGTATGGTCTACAATATATTTTATATATTTATATTGTATATAAAAGATATAATATTTTAGATAAATACACATAAAATACCACATTTTAATAATTTAGTTACCCAATCTGTACTAGTAGTGATCAGGACAAAGAGGAGTAGGCAGGGTGAGATGAGAAATATGGCCCTAAGTAAAAGAGTTACCAATATGGAATGTCACAAGTGTGCCCAGGATGTGCCTGATAGGTGAATTACTCAGATGACCAGACACCAGAAGATAGTCACCTCAACATCTTAACCCCTGTTTACCAGCCCACTTCAATGAAAAAGACTCCCCCACACCACTATAGTAAAAAAGTACAAAAGAGGAAACGTTTCTGCCTTTTGGTGGAATTCTGCTTAAGGAGACCCCATCTACAATCTGGGAACTTCTCTGCCTATTTTTCCCTTTCTTTGTCTTCTCTTGAATAAAATCTCTGCAGTTGACCATTCCATCTCTGGTCCTTTGTTTTCCCTGTTGAATGCTTGAGAACAAGAGCCTGAGGGCCTGAACTCTCTGTAACAGTAGTACAGTGGGTAATACTAGCAAACTAACATCAGGGATCTTAATGCATGTACATTTTTTCCTCATCTTATTCCAAATATCTTTGACTTTCATGAATTCTACTATAGTCTTAGAATCATCCTTAATTACACAGAAATATATCACTGTATCACTGTCATCCCATTGCTCATAGGTTTGCTCGAGCAGGCACCAGTAACGTCTCCATTGTGAGATTTGTTGTTACTATTTTTGGGATATCAAACACGCCACGGGGAGCTTGCCGGGCTCTGCTATGTAGGTGAGATACTCTCAGTAGCTTGCCAGGCTACTATACAAAAAATCCTAATTTTGTTGCTTTCACTACTCAACCACAATTTCTATGACAATTTTACTAACTTCATATGGAAGGTCAAAGGATCAAGAAAAGCTGACTTTTTTCAGAATAGTTAAGGGTTTCTTTGGGGGGCGTCAGGGAGAAGGAGGGTTGGGCCACACCAGACAGTCTTTGGGGCTTATTCCTTGCTTTGTACTCAAGGATCACTTCCAGCACTATGGTGACCATATGCAGTGCTGGGGACAGAACCCGGGTTACCCACATGTAAGGCAAGCACCTTACCCATTATACTATCTCTCCAACCCGTCGTTACAAATTTTTATGAGAAGAAAATTGTGCAAGATTTTACCCCTTGTTAGATATATAAATATATTATAAAGATACAAAATTAAGAGCTTGAGGTGGTGGTGAAGGTATAGAAAATGATTCTTGGAACGCAGAATGCTAGGACACAGAACGATGCACATAACAACAAACACACAAGCCTGGGAAGTGTGTTTTATTCGATGAATAATTAATTATTAAAAGGAATTAGTTAACCATTGTAGGAATGTATTTAAAAATTAGATCCTTAAAACAAACAAAAATTTCAGGTGACTTAAAATTCTAAATGTGAGAAAGCAAAATTTCAAAACTTTTAGAAGAAAATGAAAGTAACTAACCATTTTATGCAGGCTGAGTAAAGGTTTTGCTGGATGTAGAAAAGTTTTGTTTGACTTTTTTAACAAATGCAAAAGGCACAAACCATAAAGGCTGCTACAGTTGACAGAACTTCATCTTAATAGACACCAAATTGCCAGATGTCTAGATTTATTTAGATAAACAAATCAAAGTTCTAGATTTAGTCATCCTAAATAACTGCAACTTGGTGCCAGAGTAAAACTACTTTAAAATTTCCCTTTTTCCACTAATACACTTTATTAGCAAATCAAATGGTTTTTAGAATACAATCTCTGCCACGCCATGAAGACATGGTATCATATAAAAAGCATGTGATTAAAAAAGATTACCCCCCCCAAAAAAAACCTAAAGTACTTTAGTCAAGTTTTATTTGCTAAGGAGGCTCTTAGGCCAAAAATTGAGTTCGAAACCATAATCACAAAGAGATGTACAAAATGAAAAAAGGGAAGACGGTTTACATCTGTCTGGCGTAAGCACAATCGATTTCAAGGAGATGCTTTGGGGGTGACCTATAGGGAGAAGTGTTTGCCAAGGGAACAAAGACATTCCACATGGAGGGAACAGCTTGTACAGCACGCTGGGGCCAGGGCTGGGCCTGGAGTCGGAGGGAGGAGGAAGCAGCTCCAGATGGGAGCGGAACGTGCTGGAACTGGCACCTACTATGCTCCCCAGGCGGGAAACGGAGGGTCCTTCCAGCTTGGAGACGACTTTTACCCCATACAATTTACAAGCGACCTAACTGGGGACAGAACCCGTGCCCCTTGGCTTAGGCGATCAGCCCTGGTTGGGAAGGGTCTACCGTGCCTGCACGCTGTCCTCGAAAGACCGAAGAGTTTATCTTCACAGTTTCTCACAACCTGAGATTCTCACGTGCTCCCAGCCCCCAGACTCCCGCCCAGGACTCAGGGATCCCCCTAGTCTCGAAAACAGCATCCTCCACTGGGGAACCCACCGGCTCCGAACCCTCAAAGACTACAAATCCCAGCATGCAAAGCTCCGTGCTGGGCGGGGGAGGGGAAAGAGCCGGCTCTAAACAGACCGGCAGGCATCAAGGGGCGGGCTTGCTGTAGCGTCGCCTAGGCAACCCCAATGCCGGCATCGGCCACACTTCCGCTTCCGCCTCGGAGCCCCGGGGCCCGCGCGTCCTCAGCGCTCCGTCGCCCTGACGTCATTAGCTTGCGACGGCGTGGCTCCGAATCTTCGGCGCGGCGTCCTCTCCCCGTCGAGAGAGCCTGAAGTGCGCTTCCTGCTCCTCTGCCGGCCTCTGACCTGGGCGCCTAAGAGGGAAGCGGCGCGATGACGGACCGCTACACCATCCACAGCCAGCTGGAGCACCTGCAGTCCAAGTACATCGGCACGGGCCACGCCGACACCACCAAGTGGGAGTGGCTGGTGAACCAGCACCGCGACTCCTACTGCTCCTACATGGGCCACTTCGACCTGCTCAACTACTTTGCCATCGCGGAGAACGAGAGCAAAGCGCGGGTTCGCTTCAACCTCATGGAGAAGATGCTGCAGCCCTGCGGCCCGCCCGCCGACAAGCCCGAGGAGAACTAAGGCCCGCCGAGCCGGCGCCCCTCTTCCTGCGTTCCTCCGCGTTGGCGTCTTCTCCAGGGCTTCCGCCCTCACCCCACCACCACCACCATCACCACCACCAGGGACCGATTCTCGATGACTTCTGCCTCTCAGACCTTCCGAGTTCAGCATTGCTAAACCGGGGGAGTCCCGCCCGACCTGCCTTCCCCTGGACCCGTCGAAAACGCCGTGGGAACGCGGCAGGAGCCGTTGAGAACTGTAACCTTGGAGAACTGGAACCTTTAGGAAGATGCGCTGGTGTGAGACAGGACTGGGGGGCGTGTCCTGGGGGACTAGTTGATCGTTGTTGCTTTTTTTCCATAAAGTTTAAACGTTTCAAGGCAATGTGTCGGTGTCCACTGCTTGTGTAAGGGCGAAGAGGGCCCAGAGACGGTTCTGGGAAGGGCAGCTGGGCCGGCCATGCTGGGGGCAGAAGCTCAGGGCGAGCCTTCGGGTCGGGGCAATTTCGCCCTCCCTCCTCCCACCCCGCCACACAACTATGACAATATTCTCCCACCTTTAACTTCCCCAGAGCTTTTATTCAGGCCCACCGTACCTTCAGAATTAAGGTTTGGGATTATGGTGTCTCACTTCTCTTTTTCCATTCAAAACATCTGTATCATCTGTGTAAATGGCACACTCTGCGAGTGGTGCTGCCTTGTCTTCAGCAGTAATGTAGGTTGGGTTTTATGTCGCAATTTCCCCCATGACATAAGGCTTTGGGGGCTTTTGTTATACTGGGAGAGGTTAGAAGGAAGCCACAAACTCTACAGATAAGCCAGTGTTGGACCTTGCTGGGGGTGAAAATAAGGATAGGGTTGTGATTTTATAATGTTTAGACTCAAGGTGGTGACCTTCGAAGGAAGACTTAAGGAAGAAAGGGATTGCTACTAACTTGGGTTTGATCCCCAAAGGAACCAAAATGGTTCCATAAGCTCCACCAAGGGTAGACTTCTTCCTCTACCTGTTGATCACAAATATCTCAAATCAGACACTGTAACTTGTAAAGCCTAATCTTCTGGATTTTGTATAGAAGTCAAATATTGCTTTTCTTTTTTCTTTATGTCCTTTGTATAGTTTTAGAGAAATGTTCATTTTGTATAGACACAGGAAGACATTTAATGCTATGCTTTTGTAACATGAGGGTTAATTGACCATGAATAATATTTACTCCTGGGCATCTGTCATACTTACTTGGCTTAAGCCTCAGTTGCCCTTTGATTGACCTATTTCCTAACACTCCAAAGGTAGGTCCTGCTGAGGAAATTGAATGGACCCAGGGCAAGTATAAAGCTACCCTGGCTTTGAAAGGGATAGCCTAACACCGTAAGAATGATAAATTAAGAGTACAGTCATGGCATCTGCACTTGTATGTTCATTGCGGCACTGTGTTTACAATAGCCAGAATGTGGAAAAAACCTGAGTGCCTGAGAACAGATGACTGGTTAAAGAAACTTTGGTACATCTACACAATGGAATACTATGCAGCTGTTAGAAAGGATGAAGTCATGAAATTTGCATATAAGTGAATCAACATGGAGAGTATCATGTTTAGTGAAATGAGTCAGAGGGACAGAAATAGATTGCACTCATTTGTGGAATGTAAAGTATAAAGCAACAGAAAGGGAGACTTATACCCAAGAATAGTAGAGATGAGTACCAGGAGGATTGCTCCACAGCTTGGAAGCCGGCCTCAGATGCTGGGGGAAAAGGTAGCTCAGATAGAGAAGGAACCACCAAGTAAAGGGTGCTTGGAGGGCCTCCTTGGGATGGGAGCTATGTGCTGAAAATAAACTATAGACCGAATGATGGCCACTCAATACCTCTATTACAAACCACAACACCCAAAAGGAGAGAGAGAGAGCAAAAGGGAATGTCCTGCCACAGAGGCAGGGTTGGGGGGGAGGTGGTTGGAGGTACTGGGATCATTGGTATTGGAGAATAGGTACCGGTGGAGGGATGGGTACTTGATCATTGTATGACTGAAACGTAAGTATGAAAGTTTGTAAATCTGAAACTACCTCACAGTGATTCATTAAAATAATAATAATAATAATAATAAACTAAGCATAAGTGATTTTCCAAACAAAAAAGACTACAGTCATGGAACAAACTCGTGACCTAAAAAGAAGTAATTATCAATAAGGGCCCTGTTGGGTGAGGGTAAACTAACCTGGCCTGAGGACTATAGTCTGGGAAATAAAAGTGAGATAACCCCAGGAAAAGCCACCCTTTACTATGAGTCCAGAGAGAGCATTTAAACTTAATCTAGGGTACTAGATTACTGTGTTCATACAAAATGACTAGAAATATTACTAAGAAGTAAATTTAATGTGATTGTTTAAATGGATTACCAGCAAGAGAAAGGAGAAAGCAATATATGCTTAGATGGAATTTTGCCCTTGGGTGAATCTTCTGGTAGGAATCTAGATTGCTGGATGCCCCTAGATGACATTTTTTCTTGGGTGGAGCTCCTAGTAGAACTTCCTGTTCACTGTTTATATTAATATACAACCACACCTATGTGTAGTTACCCCCAACCATTCACAATTTCTCTATAATTAACATTGAGAAATTTAAATAAATGGGCACTGATTACCAACCATGACTTACCAGCCTGTGGCCTCCACTGTCCATCAGCTGGGCGGGAGGGGGACAGACATATTATTGGCCCCAAATGCACCAAGGACCACAGGTCACTGTGGGAAGGTGACTCAGAACAACGACAAGGTACAACAGTCTTTTGGCTGAGAGTCTGATGTCTTCCAGGAGTGGGGGTAGACAGGCTCTCCCCAGCACTCCCGTACTTCTGGAAGCCACACCCACATTCTCCAATCGTCCTCCGATAACTTCACTGCCCAATTAAATATTCAGGAGTTTCTGGAGTGCACAGCCACATTCGTGTCCACATGACTTCTCCAAATTCTATAATACTGACAGCCCAGTAGGAGCACACCAAATTAGATGGGAAAATAGCAGAGAAGCTAACTAAGCTCAATAAGCAAAAACATTAACATAGAGGCTCAACTAGCTACACTGCAGCTTAGCAAACACTCAGGCAAGACTTATGTCCCCATGGTCAGATATAACAATTTTCACAAGTTTTCTTTTACTGAAGTTTTTTTTTTTGATAATTTTATTAGCAATATAAAATAAGTTATTTTGGGCCTGCTACTGGGGCAGGTTTGGGGGATGATTGGGGAAATGGAGAGAATAACGGAGGGATAGTCACACTGGTGGAATTAATATTAGAATATTGAATGCCATTAACAAATGCATTATGAACAACTTTGCAAACCAGAGTGTTTAAAATAGAAAAGTATATAATACTTAGAAAGATGGGATGGGGCCAAGTAATACCACCAGAGATCAACAGGCTGAAGCACATGCTTGCACCTGCAGGAGACCAGGGTTCAAGCCCAGCACCAAATGATCTCCAAAGTAGAGCCAGGAGTAGCCCTTGAGCACTGCCAGGTGTGTCTAGAGAGTGGAATTGACCTCTGTAGAACAGGGAAGTAAGTCCCAACCTCGGCACAAGTGTTCCAGGCCCACTGCCTTTTCTCAAAGAAAGTAGTTTCAGGAGCAGATTGTTTTTATCGAATACAATTTACTTAGACTAGAGAGGAGAGAAAGAGAGTTTTGTGGTCAAGAGAGAACATGAGAGCCAGAGCGATAGCACAGTGGGTAGAGTGTTTGCCTTGCACAAAGCGAACCTGGGTTTGATCTCTGGCATCCCCAACACTGTCAGGAGCAATTTCTGAGAGCAAAGCCAGGAGTAGCCACTGAGCGTTGCCAAATGTGGCCCCAAAAGAAAAGAGAGACAGAGAGACAGAGACAGAGATAACATGGACTTCTCCAGAATGGAAAAACACAGAAAGGGAGAACACGGGCTTGAAAGAGAAAGTCAGAGTGGCTATCGGAAGGAAGTTATGTACAATTTCAATAAAAGCGTTTTCTTTTTTTCCTGGAATTCTCTGCATATGAAGACGGGAATCTGAGCATTATCACAGACAAAGCCTAGCACGGTGTTGATATTATTTTCACAATCTGATCATTTTGAGTTTCTTCTTCTCCTTTTATGAGGGGTCCACTCTTCTCTAGATGGGACTTTGGATTTAGGCACCTGGGTGGTGCCTCAGTTTCTCCATCTCCAAAGAGCTCAGGATTCACATTTCAAAGGGATGTGGTCTTTATGCTTTTGGACTACTTCAGGGTTGGACAGTCTTTTATTGCATTTTATTTATTTACCAAAAGTGCATTACTGGGGTCCCCCCTCCGCATCTACTTGAAACTTTAACATTGTTTGTTTTCGGAAGTGACAGGCCGACTTGGCTCATTTTCAAGAAAATGTCAGCCACATCCCAAGGTTTGAATAACTGATTTGTTATTCTTTCAAGCAAAAATGAGTTTCCTGGAGAAAACCATTGTACTGGCTTTGTAAAGCTAAGGAGTCAAAACATAATTTGAAGTATAGTGACTGTAGATAATTTTTATGACTTAGTTTTCTTTTATTCATGGAATTTAGTTCATATTTCATATTCCATAGTGCTATATTAATATATTTCTCCATAGATAGCAGTTGTGTTTTACATATATGCACCTTCATATACATATATGTGTATAGTGTCTTTGTGTATTAAATATTCATATACATATATAGGATTGTTTATTGCTGTATCATTTTATTTTAAAAGATTCTCAATGTCCATCAACAGGCTAATTGAATACATATACATCTGTACAATTTTTTTGTGGGGGGGGAGACTTTTTTTGTGTATTCTTCTGTGGGGAAAAATTTCCACTCAAAGATCTGAAAGTAGTTAAAATACTTTAATAATTAAGACAGTGCAATCCAAATAAATTTAATTGATCTGTTCTCTTTGAAATTCTGTGATAAAATAATATTGTTTTATACTGTATTTCATTCTATATTTGGGTATAAATAACCTTTTTAATCAAACACAGGAGGGCAGCAAATGATATTCTGGTAGAAATTACTTCGAAAAAAGTTCTAAATTTGTACATTTCTACTAACTTGGGAGAAAATCACCTGTTTGTATAGTTATTTACAGTGATCTAAGTAGAAAGACACTCTGTAAACCATATGCTTTTTCATTTGACAAACACATAGTGAATATTACGCATCACAGGGATGAACAAGATGTGGACCCTGCCCTCAGAAGCATGCCAATTGGGAAAAATACAGCAGTACAGAAAAAAAAACATTTTTAGTAATACATGGTGAGTGCTTAAAGGCACTAGGAGTTTATAAGAGAAGAGTATTGTGACTTCCAATGGGGAGGAAGAGAAGACTCCAATGAGAAAGAGACTTTTGAGCAGGTCTTGAGGGATAAGTAGAATTTATACTTGCTCGGACATAGCAGGGTATTATCAGCCTCTGGGATGTTACCTAAAAAAGAGTTGGAGAATGGAGCCCTTTCACCCTTATTTAAAAATCTTGTCATTACTTCCATTAACTACTCAGGGTGTACAAGACCCACCTCTCTCTACCTCCTGCTTTCTGCATAGAGTCGACAGTTTAAGTCCAAATCCTAGAGCATCAGAGACGTATAGCTATTAAGTGCCAGCTCTGCATTCATAAAAAACCTACATGAATGATCTCATTCTTCACAACATCCTGGGTAGAGTATGGTGCTATGTTGCCCATAAGCAGAAAGATAAAGAAAACCTGTTGTTATTTCCTAAGTAGCAGCTACTTACACTAAGTTCTGTGTTGTATCCAGGTTCTTCTTAGGTAGATTAAGGTTTCCAACAGTTCTTCCCATAATTCTACCTCCATGAATTGTAGATTGTGTTTTCTTTCTGAAGGGCAGAGAGACACAGGAAAGGGAGAGTCTCAAATACAATTCAGAAATGCTCCCACTCTCACACCATGGAGATTCATGCTTCAGATTTGGTTTGGTTTTGATCTCTGAAGATACGCTGCTTGACTTGACATAGCCTAAACTTTTTTTCACTTGGAGTTCCTTTTCTCAAGAAATAGTTGCCAAGAGATTTTTGAGAAATATTTGGCAGGGTATGGGATGGGACAACTGCGGTTGGCAATGAGAGAATTTAAATAAAGAAATGATGGATTATAAAGATGGATTTGATAGATCTGGAAAGGTGGGATTCATAAGCACCTCTTTAGATTCTAATTCCAACAACTGGAAATAAATACCTTTATGAGGGATAGAGGTCTTTGTTCTCTGCTCTGGGTTTTCTATTCCTAAAACTAGCATCTGAAGATAATAGAAAGAAAAGAGATGTCATTCTATTGCATAAGTCACTTACCTAAGTTTCTTTTTTTTTTCTTTTTGGGTCACACCTGGCAATATTCAGGGGTTACTCCTGACTTTGCACTTAGGAATTATCCCTGGCAGTGCTCAGGGGACCATACGGGATGCTGGGACTCAAACAGGAGTCTGCCGGATGCAAGGTAAACGCCGTATCTGCTGTGTTATTGCTCAGCCACTTTAGGTAAGGAATCTTACCTTACCTAACTTAGGAATCTTATCTGACTTAGGAATATGGATATTTTTTATCACTAATTTTAATAGTGTCTGAAGAATAGATGTCAACAAAGTAGAGGATTATTTTATAGCCAATAATAGGTCTGCTTCAAAGAGATGACAATTGACTCTCAAATTAATTAGCTTTTAACCTCACATATTACACTCTTTCCAGGATGCCAAAGTCTTTCATTTTCCTTACCTGCAATACACAATCACACATTTCAATACACAGTCACGTTTCTATCTCAGTCACTTAGCATGGAAATAGCAAAAACTGGGAAGGGCCAGGGAGGTGATAGAAGGAAATCAAGACATAGAAAATAGCACACCATTTGTGCTCTGGGTGAAAATCAAATCTCTCCCAGAGCACAAATGGTCTGCTATAAATGGCCCTTTGAATCTCTATCTTGTTGATCTGTTTTATCTTCCTTTTCTCCACTTCCCTCATTTCCTGTCCACTGTTATTGTTATCTTGAGTTCTTATCTTGTCCCCCCTGCCTTCCCTCTTATCATTCTTCTTCCGGTTTTATTGAAATGTATACTTACTTCCACCCTGTCTCCTCACAGAAGCAGTGACTTTGCAAACAGAAATATAGCACTGAGGCACTGTAGTCCCATTGTTCATCGATTTGCTCAAGTGGGCACCAGTAATGTTGCCATCATGAGACTTGTTGTTACTGTTTTTGGCATATCAAATATGCCACAGGTACCTTGCCAAGCTCTGCCCTGTGGGTGGGAAACTCTTGGTAGTTTGCCGGGCTCTCCGACAGGGACGAAGGAATCAAACCCCGGTCAGCCTCATGCAAAACAAATGCCCTACCCACTGCTATTGCTCCAGTCCAATCAGGTCAAATGAAATAGGTAATTGTAGGGATTGTGATATAGCATCAAAGAGTTAAAGGCTGTTTATTCCTCACCTTCTCCTCTAAGTGATCTCAACTAGCCATCAGAATCCTAATCTCTGTTCTGTAACACTATCTGTCTCAGAATTGTGCCCTATCTTGACACCCTATTGTACCCTATAGTGACACTCTATCTCCTCACCAATTTTGATATGAAGATCAAGACATATGTGTTTTGAAAACATTTCTAACTAAAAATACACATGTACAAAGAATAAAATAACATGGAATTTTCTCCTTTATTTTAAATCAATCAGTCTCTATTTTGTCAAATTAGCTTCGTTCCTATTTTTATTTATTTTTATTAATTAATTTATTTTTTTGCTTTTGGGGTTACACCTGGCGATGAACAGGGGTTACTCCTGGCTCTGCACTCAGGAATTATTCCTGGCAGTGCTCAGGGGACCATATGGGATGCTGGGAATCAAACCCGGGTTGGCCGCATGCAAGGCAAAGGCCCTAAACGCTGTGCTATTGCTCCAGCCCCTCGTTCCTATTTTTAAATTAATTTTGCTGTGAATGGCCCTTCTGAAACTGAAAGGCTACCAATATTTCTTTTGGCCACTTGTAGTCTTACTTGTTGTCATTCCTCAAGTCTCTCTCATCTATGAATGTTCTTTCGTCAAGCCAAGTTTATCTACGTACATATCTTTGTTTTGTGTTTTAAAAAACTTATTCAATGAAACTGGCAGTTTCTCAAGAACAAGTCACGAATCACAAACCACAAAATCCCATTGATAGTCAAATTTCTCGAGCAGTCTCAGTAACCTCTCCATTCGTCCTATCCCTGAGATTTTAGAAGCCTCTCTCTACTCGGCTTTCCCAACAATGCCGCATTGGAGGCTCTTTCAGGGTCAGGGGAATGAGATCCAGCTTGTTACTGGCTTTGGCATATGAATACACCATGGGAAGCTTGCTAGGCTGTCCCATGTGGGCAGGAAACTCTGAGCAGCTTGCTAGTTTCTCCCAGAGGGAGAAGTAGGTTATAAGATATCGCTTCTGGGAGCTTGCTTTTAAGTCTCTGGATGTTGGCCATTGATGGTATTACACACATCTGGGTTCCTCTGCCGGTACCTTCATGTGTTAGGCTTGTCTGAATGTGTGGAGAGGGGCCTCAAGCATGGCTGTGGCTAGGTTCCCGTGGTCTTCGGCCACCGGGAGCTCTGCTCGGGGCGGGGAGGGAAACTGGAGCCCATCCCCTCCGAGGGGCCCCCGGGAAGACAGCCAGGCATTCGGCAAGAGACTCTCTCAAGAACAAGTAGTTACCATAATGTTACAGTGGGAGCTGATCCTCAAGTTTTTGTCCTCAAGTGGTCAAGACTTAATTCAAGGGATTGGCACTCAAGTGGCCAAATTTAGAGAAGACTTTATTAAAGGGAAAGGAAGAAAGAGGACCGAAAAAGAAGGCAGGGAAGCTCCCAGAGTTTGGGAGGGTTCTCCTAAAGAAGGACACCAGGAAAGACCTTCTCCTTTTATACCTTCTTAATAAAAATGGGCAGGTGAGATGTCTTTATTATGTTAAAATTGGGGGCGGGGCGGGGCTGAGCTAAAGTACAGCAGGTAGGGCGTTTGCCTTGCACGTGGTCATCCTAGGTTCCATCCGCAGCACCCCACATGGTCCCCGAGCACCACCAGGAGTAATTCCTGAATGCAGAGCCAGGAGTAACCCTTGTGCATTTCTGCGTGTGACTCCAAAACAGAAAAACAATTGTGGAGAAGATGCTAAGAAGACTAGCTTCTGGATCTAGGTCATCCAGGTTTTTAGGCATCGCCTAGGCCACCCTCAGGACATTCTTTCTTTAAGGCCATGTCCCTAATCTCACCCTGCCTGTTCCCGTTTGTCTCTACCTACTTTGATCTAGTAATTCCATTAGCAGGTATACACCCAAAGGAATTAAAAAAAAAAAAAAAAAAGAAAGATGTTTGTACAAACAGATGTTTGTAGACCATTTTCAATGTTTTCAAAATAACTAAAGAATGCAATCTATCCAAGTGTATAAACAAATTTAAAATATAGCATATGTGTGTATGTGTTTGTGTATAGAAAGTCATACAACCAACACAAATGCGAACGCACACACACATATCACACACACACACACACACACATACACACACAGAAGTGACTATCATTCAACCTCAGAGAGAAATGTGAAAAGTCTGTGAACAGAGATTCTGAAAGGAAGAAAGAGTCCAAGAGGAGCATCAGGCTGGAATGGGATTCACTGGAAAGAGTGTTCTCGTTCTCGCGTGAATCTTGCAAAGCCTCTAGAGGCTAGAGGGGCTGTGTTTCAGGATAGATTTACACCAAAATAAAGGAGGCCTGGGCGAGTAGGCTGGCTAGCACCAAGGTCAGGTAGGTCGTCTTTTGTTGTGATTCCAGGGATTCCAGAGATGAGCAGCTCCTGCAGCAGTGGAGCAGGGAGCGCTTATGAACAGCATTTGCAGGCTTCAGAGTGTCCCTCTGTGCTGGGCTGACTCTACAGAATGAGGTTCTGATACAAACTACAACATAGAATTTTGGAGACGCTACTTAGGCAATGCACAAAAGTGAAATTAGTAATACACAGAAGGGACTAAGCATGTATGATTCCATTTGTATGAAATACTGAGAATAGATAAGCTCATCACTGTATCACTGTCATCCTGTTGCTCACCAATTTGCTCGAGTGGACACCAGTAACGTCTCCCTTGTGAGACTCATTGTTACTGTTTTTGGCACATCGAATATACCATGGGTAGCTTGCCAGGCTCTACCTTGTGGGCAGGATACTCTTGGTAGCTTGCCAGGCTCTCCAAGAGGGACAGAGAAATCAAACCCAGGTCAGCCACGTGCAAGGCAAACGCCCTATCCACTGTGCTACCTCTCCAGCCCTAGATAAACTCATATAGACTAAAAGTTGATTAGTATTTTCTAGCGGTTGTGAGGAGGCATATAGAAAGTTAATACTTAATAGTTAAAATTTTTTGTTTAGGATAATGAAACATTTTGGAAAAAATAGTGGTATTGTCTGCAACATGTAAATGTAATTAAGGCCATGAAATACATACCAAAAACTGTTAAAATTGGCAGCCAGGCAGGGCACTTGTTTTTCATGCCAGCACCCCATACGGTCCCCTGAGTCTCCCAGGACTGATCCCTAAACACAGAGCCAGGAGCAAGCCCTGAGTACTACTAGATGTTCCTGCACCCCCAGCCCCCCAAAACACCCCTTAAAATTGTGAATCTTATGATATATATTTCGGATTTGGGAGGCATGCCCAGCAGTGGTCAGGACTTATTCCTAGATATGCTCTCAGGCATCACACCTGGCAGGGCTCAGTGGACCATAGTGAAGACTCAGGATTGAACCTGGGTTGGCCGCATGCAAGGCAAGCACCCTACCTGCTGTACTGTCACTCTGCCTCCTTACCACACTAAGCGATGTGAAAAATATCAAATATCCAATTAACTTTACAATTTCACGCAAAATTAAAGCAAAGTAAGTAAATATGAAGCACATTTTTGGGGCCAGAAAGTTAGTATAGTGGTAAGGAACTTGTCTTGCATGCAGCTGACCTGGGTTTGATCCCAAGCACCGTATTAGTCAAATAGTATAACAGTCATTGAGTTGTATACTTTAAATGAGTATGTTGTATGCATGTTATGTAATTTATAAGTATATTGTAAATACGTACTGTATTGTACATATAATTCTATCGCAGTGGTTAGGGCATTTGCCTTGCACGCGGCCAACCTGGGTTTGATTCCTCCATCCCTCTCGGAGCCTGGCAAACTATGGGGCTACAATTTTTGACAGAGAGTATCCCACCTGCCTGGCAGAGCCTGGAAAGCTATCCGTGGTGTATTTAATATGCCCAAAACAGTAATAACAAGTCTCACAATGGAAACGTTACTGGTGCCCACTCGAGCAAATTGATGAACAACTGGATGACAGTGCTACAGTGCTAATTCTATGTATTTTTTTGACATCTATCATGAGTATAGGTGTAAAATTTTTTGTTAATGCTGGATAGTGGGAATTTACTATGTTTATATGTCCATCCCTAATTAGTGGCACTTACTCCCAGCGATTATTTCAAATAGTACTACAGTGAATATCCTCATTCATGTCTTATCAAGTATTATTAGGCGAATAGACTTTAGCTTTATTCAGCTTCTATGCATTTTTAATTAATTAATTAGTTTCTTAACTTTAAACCATTTTTATTACAATTTGTGCCTTTAAAAAATGTTTGTCTTGGTTTTGGGGATCACGCTTGGTGATGTTCAGGGATTACTCCTGGCTCTGCACTAAGGAATTACACCTGGTGGTGCTTGGGTGACCATATGAGATGCTAGGGATTGAACCCTGGTTTACTGTGTGCAAGACAAATACCCTACAGCTGTCCTATCACTCTGACCTGTGTATCTTTTTTTTATTGACTCACTGTGAGAACAATTACAAAGCTTTCAGGTTTATGTCTCAGTTATACAATGATTAAACACCCATCCTTTCACCAGTGCACATGTTTCACCGCCAAGAACCCCAGTATACCCCCTCCTAATCCCCACCCTGCCTGTATGGCAGATGATTTTCACTTTACTCTTTCTTTACTTTGATTACATTCAATTTTTGACAGAAAACCCACTATTATTATTTGGAATTTCTTCCCAACAATCATACCTGCTGAAAAGGCATCATTAGATAATTTATTTTCTATTGCTGATAAGGAAGAGTATATGATGTCACATGGCCACAATAGCGGCCACGCGGTTTTGGAATTCTGGTATTTTAGTAATTAAGTCCAGAGGTATTTCTGCCAGTAGCCACTGCATTCTGAGATTGGTTTGTGTGCCTCTGGGATCATGGCCGTTCAGGAGCTGAGGAGTCGTTCGTGGGCAGTCGTTTGGGGTTTCACTTAGGCAGGGAGCAGGGTCAGTTCCCCACACACACACCCCACATCGTGAGATTTCTTGCACGCCCCATCACTGCAAAGTCCTACCACTCTGTCCAGTTGGCTCCGAAAGGTGGTGGTTGCCATGCTGCCACAAAGGGGAAAAGGTCGAGGGACAAAAACCCTTTCCCTCCCAGGCAGCACGGGGCCATAGCTTAGTTCACAGTTCAGGAGCATTTCTGCCAGCAGCTGCTGAATTCTGAGATTGGTTTGTGTGCCTCTGGGATCATGGAACATTCAGGAGCAGAGGAGCTCTTTGTGGTGGCTGATAGGGGTCTCTTCTGGGCGGGGATCAGGGCCGGTTTTGCCCCTGCCATCTTGAGATTTTCCACATGCCCCCCCATCACTCTGGGATCATCACTCTGGGATCAGGGGCGGAGGAGCCATTCCTGAGCATTGTTATTTTGTATATCAGGAAAGGTTTGGAGAAATAATCTGGTCCACACATACCAGAGTCATGTTTGTAGAAGCTCATTCTCTCCGGAATTCCATCCAGAGAAGGCAGGGAAACTGTACCTGCTCTATCTGGGGCACCCCGGTGTTATTGGTTTGGTCTGGGGTCCGGAGCATTCTCTGGCGTTGTGTGCCCATCGGCCAGGATTCTTCACTGCTGAGAGCCATATCTTTATTTTTTTTAATGCACACTTTACCATGTTGGTAGATGACCAACACGGTCATCAGTTGGTAGATGATTAAGCAAAGTGAAAAATATCAAATACCCAAATAACTTTACAATTTCACACAAAATAAAAGCAAAATAAGTAAATGTAAAACATATTTTGGGGGTCAGAAAGTTAGTATGGTGGCAAGGAGCTTGTCTTGCATGCAGCTAACCTGGGTTTGATCCCAAGCACCCTATATGGTCTCCCTAGCCCACCAGGAATGATCCCTGAGTGGTAAGCCCTAACCTCTGCTGTCATGGCACCACCAGAAAGAAACCCGCTTCAAAAAAACACCCACATTGTTCTTGAATAAACAACTTCACAATATCCATTGTTATGGGGACACATGGGAATTCTCTCTTTAAATTTCTTTGGGAAAAGGATATTTAGCTAAAAACAAAACAACTCACTGGTACAGTGGAAAATATCAACAAGTGTAAAATGAAAACTGAGAAAAGTTCATCTCAGAAGAACACACTTTGGGGATGACTGTAAGGTGGTAGCAAGTACTAAATATGCACTTCGTTTTCCAGTTAATTTAAATAAATCTATAATTATTAGAGTGTGAATTGTGAAAGGTCAATATATTTACCCTTATAAGGTTGAAGGCTGATCTGGCATTCACTTTTCTTCTCTCTCTCTGCTATTCTCTCTGGCTTTAATTCTATCTCCCTTCTCATTTATCTCCCCTTGATTCCTGATGTTCTTTGATAAGAAACTTAACAGATAATTAGTATAGTGAAACCAATACATCTTTAACCTTTCTCTAAGCCCTAGATCTTCTTTACGATTTACATATTAAGACATGTAGTGCTAA
The DNA here is from genome assembly GCA_030324115.1 of Sorex maritimensis. Classification (NCBI taxonomy): domain Eukaryota; kingdom Metazoa; phylum Chordata; class Mammalia; order Eulipotyphla; family Soricidae; genus Sorex; species Sorex maritimensis. The sequence continues at coordinate 27,658 of JASTTN010009169.1, read as the reverse complement.
TTAAACTTCATACACTTGAAGTTGGTGTCAGAGGGATACAAAAAGTTTTAAGGAAATAAGTAGGATATTTGATTGAAGCACACATTGATTTTGACCAAATAAATACTGATAATAGAAACCTGAGTACTAAATAGTATTTATACACTTTTATATGTTATATAATACCCGGAGCTTGTAGAGATGATTTGTGCATGTGCATATGAGGGGCATTTGGATATCTTTAATTTCCTCATTGTATTTGATCTGATTATCCACGCTTCAGTGTCAAATCATTGGAAGAACATTTAAAGGTGATATATTTATTTAATGAAACTTTTGTTTTAAAATGTGGGTATTTTAAAATACCCTAATCTGTGGGTAATCTCTATTAAACAATCCCTATTAGAGTCAGTCATGTCATTCACTCACTACAAGTTCTATTATGAGTTACAGACTACACGCCTCGCCAGGCTAGGGCTCTTGGAAACATTTCTAATGAGAAGTAGGTGGAGGTGTCTGGGTGCGTTTCTGGTGAGCTCACAAAGGGCATGTCTTTCCGATGTCATTGCTTGCAAGGGAAAGGTCAATGTGCCATTTTAGGATTACTCCAAATGGAATCCAAGTTGGGCGCTGATGGTGCTAGTTTTTGTATTTCCGGAATAATTACTTTAAAGGTATGCATTTCTAAAAGTACATAATTATGTATATAAAGATGTGTGTGCATATATCCCCATAACGGCATCTTCTTGCTCAGCAGCACCTGTAAGGATGCATTAGATCTGTTCTTTGTCAGAACAGGTTGGTCTCCTGCTTTCTTTGAAGTTCTGTTTCTAGCAGCTGTGTGATCGTTCCTCTTTGAGTGGAGAGTTTCTTATATTAAAACTTGCATTTTCAGGGCTGGAGCAATAGCACAGCGAGTAGGGCGTTTACTTTGCACGCGGCCGACCCAGGTTTGATTTCCAGCATCTCATATGGTCCCCTGAGCACCGCCAGGAGTTATTCCTGAGTGCAGAGCCAGGAATAACCCCTATGTATTGCCAGGCCTGACCCAAAAAAGCAAAAAGCAAAAAAACAAACAAACAACAATAACAAAAAACTACTGTATGACTCAGGAATACTACTTCTTGGCATGTTTCCCTGAAACATAAGAATATCAATTCAAAAGGATACATGTGCATTTATGTTCATTGCAGCAATTAGTACAATAGCCAAGATATGGAAACAACCCAAATGCCCAACTAGGGATGAAGGGATCAAAAGTTGTGGTTTATATAAAGGATGGAATACTATGCAGCTCTGAGAAAAAAATATCATGTAATTTGCTATGATGTGTATGAAACTAGAAGATAGCATATTGAGTGAAATCAGGGAAGTGGTAGTACACTGGTGATGGGTGTGGGGTTGGAATTATGTACATGGGGAGTATTTTTAACAGTATTGTAAATCTCAGAAACTAAGTCAATTTTTAAAAAGTTTAAAAATATCAGTATTCTAGAAGGAATAGAACAGATGGCATGAAAATATTGGAGGCAGAAAGATAGCCGTTAAATCCTGAGAGTAGCTTTATCAGCACAAGGCTATAAGTTCGATCTCTGGCATTGCTCCACAAGTTCCCCCATAACACAGCATTGTGGGACCTCCAGAACACGGCAGCCAAGTGAGTTCAAGCAACACAACCAAAGAATACACAGCTACTAACACATCTGTGACTTCCCCTGCCATTGTGTCATTGCATCAACCAGCAGAAGGGAAGCGTGGAAATTAATCTAAAAATATCTATCTTCCCTAAGAGATGTCCAGGCCAGGATGAGTTTTTCAGGAAAAAGTAAAGGTATATTTTTTACAGGGTGGAGATAACCTTCCCAGTAGTGCGTGGAGCCCTGGGCCTCTCCCAGTGGTATGGGCTGAGGGCTCAGTGCTAGGGTCCAGCACACAATTTCCTTAAAGCCCACAGTGACATCCATGCTGGAGGTCATCAGGGACACAGCCAGTGATTCTTGGGGGTCATGCAGTGCCAGGGATCATATTCTGGGCCTTTTGCACATAAGACATGTTCTCCAGTGCTTTAAAGTTTCCTCTCTAGCCCCAAAGTAGAAGATTTTCTGGAAAGACTTGTTTTAGAGACCAAACTATGGAGGAGTCCTTGATGCCAAAGCAAGGAGTCTGAATTCTACACTTAGGTTTTGGGGTAATGGAGATTGTTTCTTCTTTTTTTGCAAAAAACATATTTAAAGCTAAGTATTTAGAAGTTTAACCTGTGCTGAAAAGACTGGATAGGGAAGAAAGGACAGAGATAAGAGGGAGAAAGGAGAGGAAGTCAGAGAGAGGGAAGGGGGTGGAAGGGAAGAGATGGAGAGGGAGAGATTGTCTCTCGGTCCTCAGAAGGAAACAACCTTTCAGCACCTACTCCTCTGTGTAGCCTGCAGAACAGGGAGACAATGTTTTTTGTGTGTGTGTGTGAGCTACCTAGTTTGGGGTCTTTGTTACACCAGCCCCAGAAATGAACACAAATAATCTGAACGGCAGTACTCTAGGAGGCCTAGCTAAGAGAATAGACTGTTTTTGCAACAAAACCAAGCTTGACTGACCAGCTCACCACTGATGCAATGTGCTTCAAGAATACAAAAGCTTCCTTTCCCCAAGTCTTTGAAGCCCCCAAGTGAGGTGTGGCATGTCTGACCAGCAACATCTTCCCCTCTGTTCCTTCAGAACATATCTCCGAACAGACCTGGCCCCTTGCCTTACGTGCACTTCTTTTTGACCTGCTACAATTGCAGTGAATTAACTTTGGTCCTCTGCAAAGAGACAGGAAGGGAAATTGCTACCTCAATGGCAGGACAGTGTGTGTGTTGGGGTGGGGGGGATTTCCACTGCTTAACAGCTTTCTCAGATTCATCTCACACTGCTGTGTTTGGATGGGGATTCTCTGGAACTTCTCTGAAATGAGAAAATGCCCCTGTCACAAGGGAAGTGGCCACTGGACTGAACAGACAGAACTAATGAGTGACTTTTGCCTCCTTCGAGCCTAGAGCATTTTAATAACCAGCTTTGCACAGCATGGAGGATCTAAGGTTGAGAATCAGGTCCCTGAGACCAGGGTCTAAGCTGCCTAGATTCAAATCCTGGCTCTGTTGCTTACTATCTTCGAGAAAAAAAAAACTTGGAAAAGAAACCTAATCAGTCTGTGCCTCTCATTCATTAAAAGGAAATAATTCTAGAGTATATTTTACAGCCTTGTTATGATGTAGGTACCCAATAAATGCAGATAATTATAATAATTTTGTCATATTCTTTATGAAATTTCCATAACATTAAAATCATCAAGTCTAAAGAAAATATGGAAATGATACCTTAATTTTAAAATTATATATATGTTCATAAAGGATCTATGATAAACATATATTACTCAGAATAGACTTTATTTAGGTTTTGCTTTTTAATCTGTAAAATAAGGGATTATACACACATACTACTAAGAATGCACTTAAGTTAAATAAATCTCTCTGTTTATCTGAAAATAATTGTTTCTATATATTCCAAAACTTCAAAACCCAATCAAAAAAAGTTCATCGATGTATAAGAGTACCTTATTTATTTTCCTGTTTGTTTTTTTTAAGTCTAGGCAATTTATTTATTTTATTTTGGGAGCCATATCCAGGAATACTCAGAGCTTACTCCTGGCTCTGTGCTCAGAAATCATTCCTGGAAGGATCATATGGGATGTCAAGGATTGAATCTACATGCAGAACAAGTACATTACCCACTGTATTATCTTTCCAGTCCCTCCTTATTTCTCTTAAAACTGGTAAATGGTCCCACCGCCGAGATGTGATCCCGGAGGCCGCACACATGTGTGCGGC
>JASTTN010009169.1:0-14210 GCA_030324115.1 Sorex maritimensis | reverse complement strand
TGTGTGTGTGTGTGTGTGTGTGTGTGTGTGTGTGTGTGTGTGTGTGTTTTGTACTTCATGGGGTTGTTGAACACATATGAAGCCTAAGTGTTTCCTCATTTCTAAAGTGGCCCCTGAGAATTTGTTGCAGAGATAAGAAAGCATAGGATATGTGGAAGTGTTGTGTGGGAGAAGTCAGAATGTTGCTAGAAATTTCTGGTGCCTGGCAACCGAAGGAGGAACTTTTCGGTTCAGCAGGGAGGTGTGGATGGAGTGAGAGCAGCTGGATGTTTCAGTGTCCCCTGGAAAGGAGAAGGCAGATTTATTTCCAGGTGTTTCAGTCCGTAGTAGTGCTCACGCAAATTGTATCTCAGGACTTCACTCTCATTCTGGTGAAAAGTAACTAAGGTTGGGGGCTGGAGTGATAGCACAGCGGGTAGGGCATTTGCCTTGCACGCAGCCGACCCAGGTTTGATTCCCAACATCCCATATGGTCCCCTGAGCACCGCCAGGAGTAATTCCTGAGTGCAGAGCCAGGAGTAACACCTGTGCAATGCTGGGTGTGACCCAAAAAAGCAAAAAAAAAAAAAAAAGTAACCAAGGTGACCTTGTGCAATAAGCATCAGATGCCACTCGTCTTCTCTAAGACCAAAGGCTGTGGGTTATTTCCATTTAAGCAACTCAGAAGCCAAGATTCAGCTGTGACACCCCCTTCACAGACTCAGTCTGCTTATTTTCTTGCTCATGGTGAATTTCTGTTCCATTATCTAACATGTTTTTCTCTGTTGAGGCTATGGATGGACAGGGTGTTCTTGAAGTACAAAGATGAATAAAGTGCTGGGAGTTTTGTGTTGAGCTGTTTTATTTGGTTTTGTCTAGCTTTATCGAAACGGGGAGAATGGATACAAAAATAGATCACAGCACAACCTGGTTGCAATGATGATGAAGGTGGGGGCTGAGGGAAGTGTCCTGTGGTCCAGAGGAGAGAGTCCTCCGGGGAAGTGCATGCTTCAGAAATGAGAGCAGAACTGGGCAAAGTATACCTTCATGACCAGAGAGATAGGTTGGCACTAAGGTGCTTGCCTTGCATGAGACTAACCCTGGTTCCATCCCTTGCACCCTGGCCATGGTCCACAGCTCTCCTCCCCTCCTCCTCTCACCATGTATTCTCAGGTTTTTTCAGGGGCACATGATTCCTGTGGAAATGCTTTGAGAATTTAGAATTCCGTACAGGGTGAAATCTGTGTTCTTGTGTTTTAACCTGCTAAGTGTCAATAGTCATATGTTGATGATCTAAAGTAGAAAACAACTTTGGGTTTTATGATGACTTTGCCAAAAATTTACTAGACTTTTTGTTACTGTATCTTTGTCAATTGTGACAGGGGTAGGGCATTGCCTTGCATGTGGCCAACCTAAGTTTGATTCCTCCGCCCCTCTCAGAGAGCCCAGCAAGCTAAAGAGAATATCTCACCCGCATGGCAGAGCCTGGCAAGCTACCTGTGGTGTATTCGGTATGCCAAAAACAATAACAACAAGCCTCACAATGGAGATGTTACTGGTGCCTGCTGAGGAAATCGATGAGCAATGGGATGACAGTGATACAGTGATCTTTGTCAAATGATATCCAGCCTTGTTTTAATCCCAGCTGTGTATAATGCAAATCCAAAATAAACCTTAGTAAGCACACAAACACAATTTTAAGTGTGTTTTTACTTCATATTTTGTTCTGTTAAAAAATAATATCCATCTACTATCCACCAGATTAGGAAAGATTAAAATATGTAGCGAATCATCATCACAAATTGACTTTTATTGATTTAATAATTCTATTTGCCATTCCCTTAAATTCTGTTGAACCAAGTAATAAGAAATTAATTTGTAATATCCCTGACAAGGGGGTAGACTGGGAGATGCTCAGAACCTGGGGATATTGGTAGAGAGAAGTGGGTATTGGTTGTGGGATTGATGGTGGGATGTTGTAGGCCTAAAAGTGACTCTATTCTGAACAACTTTTTAAATAAAAGTGTCTCAATAGAGATTCCTGGAAGAAAATACCCAAAGGCCTGGAGAGATAGTATAGTGGGCAAGGTGCTTGCCTTACAACACAAATAACCTTGGTTTGATCCCTGGCATTACATATGGTTCTCTGAGTTCCAGGAATGATCTCTGATCAGGAATGATCAGAGGAATGATCAGATCATTCTGATCTGATCAGAGGAATGGTCAGGAATGATCTCTGAGCCAGGAGTGAGCCCTGAGCACAGCTGGGTGTGGCTTACCCCCCCCCCAAAAAAAAATAATATTCAGGGCCAGAGAGATAGTATAGCGGGCAAGGCGCTTCCCTGTGTGCAATTGCCTAGGTTCAATTGCAGGCAGAAAACACTGCCAGGAGTGAGCCTTGAGTACAGCCACATGTGGCCCCAAACACCAAAACAATACAAATAACATTCAGACAATGTCTTTTAATTGATTGTAGTTTTTAAAAGTTGTTTGCAGGTGAGGGGCAGAGAGATTACAAGAATTAAGGCAGATGTAACAGACCCAGTTTAGTACCTGGCACCACCTGGTCCCCCAGGTATTAGCAGGCACAGCCCTGGAAGCCCGGAGCACCAGCAGTTTGACCTGGGTAATCCCCAGCCATGCAGGGGCCCCGTCAGCCAGCACCACATCCTTAGATGCAATCGAATTGGCCAAGAATTGCAAGGAGAGGACCTCTGAGCACTACTTTGAAGCCTTCCTTCCAGCCCAGCCCAGGTCCCAGGAAACTGAGGGTCAGTTTGTTACTCAGGATCGCCAATCTTGTGTCCCCAGTTAGGATTCCCCCTGACCCGGAAGTGGAAGGAGGAGGAAAGGACTATGCAACTGCACATTTCTCCCCTTCTCAATAACTCACATTCTAACTGTTGTCACCTAGACAGACAAAAAACACACAAGGAACAACTCCACACTGCAAAAATCAAAAAATGGGAAAGCAAAGCACAACCCCACCATGCTGAGTGAAGATGGTCGCCCAGAAGACTCAACCAGTAATACGCTATATAACTCTCTGAGAGAAACTTAGAGAGGAATTGTTGAGGACGTTTAAGGAGCTTAAAGAAACAATGGAATGAACTGTCAATGAAACCCTTCTCCCAAAAAAGTTGTGTTTGAGTGATGGGGGCTGGGAGAGTTCCCATTGTGAAGGCAATGTAGTTGTCTTAATGTTAGATCTTAACCCGTAGGAGGGTTTTAGGTGGCTTAGTTGGGAGCACAAACAGTAAGCCTGAGAAGAATGAGAAGATGGAGATTAGGAGGCAAAAGAAGTTTGCTCAAAGCGATGGATGGTAGAAAAAAGCAAAATAAGCTCTTTCAGGAAGACACAGAAAAACGGGAATGGTAGCCCTAGCTTGGATGCTACTTCCCTGACTCTTGATTGTCTTCTGTTTTGATGAAATGTGTCAGAGTTATTTCTGAACATGAAGGAGTTAAAACTTCAGCTGCCCTGTCTGGGTTTAAAACAGAACAAAACAAACCTTCCCGGCTGATGACCTTAAGCAAGGACCCTCCCTGTATCTGCACTTTTGTAAAATACAGCTAGTAGTATAATCGTTAAGAACTTCTGAGGATTGGCAGCTGGTAGACGGAGGAGGCATATCACAGTCATGAGGACCCGGTGGAGAGTGGCCTCTGCTCTAGAACCATCTCAGTTTCCTTGATCTTACCGGGAGTAAGATCCTAGGAATTTGGGCAGATGGCATCGCACTCCTTTTCCAGCTGGAGAAACTGGCAATTGGCAGGGCGAGATGGACTTGCTGAGAGGTATTGGGCCACTAAAGTCAAGGGAGAAGTTCTGCCTTTGGGAAACTACTCCTTAGTCTCTGCTGTGGCTGACACTTCTAGCTGAGGATGACATTCTGGAGTTGAACAAAGGCTGAGACACTTCTGCTCACACCATCAGCCAGTGACTCTCCAGTTCTCACTGTGGACTTCTGTGAAAATTACATTTTCCTCTCAGAGGCTTTTGGATGGGAGTCGATTCCCACTTGGAGGGGAGGGAAAGGCAGTAGAAAAATCATAAGGAATCATCTATGATCTTAAGAGTTTTCAAAGAGGGGACCCCTCTCTCTAACTCCCGGGAATGTGTTGTAATATCATCAAAGAGTCAGCTTTATTGCTCAGCAACTTAATTGCTTTCATCTGCAGCTGGTGGGGCTGAGGCAGAAATAGTATTTCCTCATATATTCCCTTTCACATGTGTCTGGTCCCCAGAGAGCGGGGAGGGGACTGTGCCTTTGTACAGAGTGCTCAAGGATGTGGGTCAGATTTTAATTAGAACATTAATTGGGAATTTGCAATGGGAAAGTATGACCAAGAATCTCCTCGTTGTGAAAGAAGGACACAGAGAGCACAGAGGAAGAATGTTATCAAGAGAAACACACAAAATGCTTGTATTTTTTTCTTCCGAAGAAGCAGCTTTGATCTTCACAGATCATCTTTCAACTTTCCGAGTCGGAAGGGCCCGAAGTTCATCTCTCTCTGTTTAGCTTTGGAGGTGGGAGAGCTCAGAGCTCGGGGCATCAATGGGGCCATTCTCAGCGACACTCCATGGGTTGTTTAGGTCTGACAATTCAGTGTTTGGACCCAGTGGTGCTGGGGGTTATCAGGATCACTGAGGTACCATCTATATGTGTCAAATGCTATTGCAGTGGCTCTGTCTGGGACTCCTAGTGCCTCCACCACCACAACCAGGATGTCCAAGTACCACAACTAAAGCATACAAGCCCTTGAACATCACTGCCATCACTAAAGGTGCAAGATAGATGCCACGTGAGCACCATGGCAGAGTGTATGAGCACTGTAACCAAACATGGCTTCCCCCAGTTAGCATCATAACCAAAAGCTTGTGTGTGACACCCCTAGTCAGCACAATAGCAAAGGCAATGGGAGGGAAAAGGACTAAGGCAGGTTTGATGGTTGACAACCTGCAGGGATGAGAGACTCTTAGTGGCAGGGCAAAACTTCTCTGCCCATTACTCCATGACATTCACAAGGTATGACAGAGAATTTAGAGTGACTGTATTAAGTATTATCTCTTTGTCAAATACATTTACTAAATATATCCAAAAGAGCTGGGAAAGTTGACTTTAGTGCTCTTAATCGCACTTATCCAGGTATAAATTATTGCCTCATTTTATTGGACTGCGGGGGGCTCTCTTGTTTTGGAGTCACACTTGGTTATTGCTTGGGAACTACTCCTGGCTTTGTGCTCTGGAGTGGCTCCTGGGAATGCATAAGAGACCTTTTTTTTTTTTTTAAAGAGGGCCACACCTGGAGATGCACATGTCTTACTCCTGGCTCTGCACTCAGGAATTATTCCTGGCGGTGCTCAGGGGACCTTATGGTTGCTGGGAATTGAACCAAGGTCAGCCTCATGTAAGGCAAACACCCTTCTGCTGTGCGCTGTGGTGCAAGGGATTGAACCCAGGCCTCCTGAGTGAGTAGCATGCATTCAGCATGCCAAGCAATCCCTCAGGCCGATCTGAAGAGATACTGCAGGGGTTAAGGTGCTTGAGTTGCCTGTAGACACCCTTGGTCTGAGTCTCTGCACTGTGTGGTGCCCTGGGCAGTAGGTAGAACCCTGGAATCTTGGGGTGCCTCAGGTCATCCCTAGCCCAGTGGTGCCCATGTAGCAGGACATAAAACCATGCTCCGGTTGACTGAGAATTTCCAGGAGGAATCAACAGGCCCTCTGAGGATCACTTGAGAGGACACAAAAAGGTAAAGGTGAAATTTTAGCCCCAAATGTCACATGGCCATGTACTTATTTGGAAATTGAATCTAAGACCCTGAATGGAGCATCCAAAACAAAGCATTGAGTATGTGATTCTGTATTATGGGGGAGTCCAAGTCTCTCTCACTGATAACGGGGAGTACCTCTGGCACCTGGGCTTCCAGTTTGCTTCCCTGACAACTGTGGGTGGCTCTGGATCAGAGAGGAATAGCTTCCTTTTTTATATCTCTGGAGTTGATTAAGAATGAATGCCAGGGCTGGTTTCCGGGCAGTGCAAGAGACCTGGACAGAAAACTGGTCATTGCTTATGGGAGAGACAGGAGAACTCAGTATAGATGAGGAGAAAGAATTGGGAAAGGGTCTTGGAGCTGGAGAAAAAGAAAACTGGAGAGTTTTGGAAAGGACCTGCATAGTGACAATTTGGCAGGAAGGAAGAAAGATCTAGGGACAAAGACCAGTGTGTTAAAACCATCTAAACCCTTGGTGTTGTAGTTTTGTGTAGCAAACATAGCAAGGGACATTAAGGGACCATGGGTTTGTGGTTCTGGTGCTGCCTCTGTTCTTAGCCTTGTGACTTTTTTTTTTAAAGAGGGTCACACCTGGAGATACACAGGGCTTACTCCTGGCTCTGCACTCAGGAATTACTCCTGGTGGTGCTCATGGTTGCTGGGGATTGAACCGAGGTCAGCCTCATGCAAGGCAAACGCCCTTCCCGCTGTGCGCTGTGCTATAGCTCCAGCCCCTTGTGACCTTTGCGGGTTTCCTTATATGTAAATTCAAAGTGTCAGCCTGCTGGGCGGGCTTCCTTCCCTGTTTCAAGAATACCTGTGACTATGCTACTTGACTCAGTGCCAATTTCTCATTTCATTTTTCTCATCTAGAAAAAGTCATCTGACTTTTCTTCTTCAATTGATGTGGTGCTGCCATTAGGGAAAGGATGTTTTCTAATAGAAAGCTTCATTTTCAGGCAGAGGGGGTTCGACCAAATTTGGGTGAAATCTTTTAACTGTAACAATAATGTTTTAAAAAATGAAAACATTTTCCTTATGTTTTATTTTTACACACTGAGCCTGTTCAATTCCAAATGTTATATTTTGCATGGTAATTCATCTAGTTTTTAAAAAAATACTGCATATCACTTGTGAATTTAAATTTTTTCTGAAAAAAAATTTTTTTTCTTTTTGGGTCACACCCAGCAATGCACAGGGGTTATTCCTGGCTTTGCACTCAGGAATCACTCCTGGCAGTGCTCAGGGGACCGTATGGGATGCTGGGAATCGAACCTGGGTTGGCCGCCATCAAGGCAAACGCCCTACCCACTGTGCTATCACTCCAGCCCCTGAAAAAAATTTTAAAGGTGGTAGGTCTACTGTAACCCACAAATATATTTACACACATAAATCAAAATGAGGCTTGGGAGGAAACATACTAAACTTCCTTTTGCCTGTCTCTGGGGAATGAAACATTAACGGGCTGGTAAAATACTGACTCTAGATACTTTTGTATTTAATAAGATAAAACATGGATTTTCATAGTTTGTTGTGTTTGCTTTGTTACAGAATGAGTCTTCTTCATAATCATAAAGTACCTTGCTTTTTTGGATTTGCACATACAATTGACACTTGATAAATAATTTATTTATTTACTTATTTATTTATTTTTGGCTGTTTGGATCACTCCTGGCAATGCTCAGGGGTTTCTCCTGGCTCTGCACTCAGGAATTACTCCTGGCGGTGCTCAGGGGAACCATACAGGATACTGGGAATTGAACCCAGGTTGACTGCATGTAAGGCAAATGCCCTACCTGATGTAGTATCGCTCCAACCCCTTGACAAGTAATTTAAGATCTAATAGCAAATAGTATCATTTTATTAGACTACCTATGGAAATTCTTCCTTGATGAATTTTGTTTTAAAGTTTGCTTTTAACTTATTATCTTAACTTCTTATTTTCAAATTAATCCGTTTGCTGTGTACTTGGACAGAATTCATGTGGCAGTTGATGTCAGCAGTGAGTCTTCTCCAGCCACCTAAAGAGATTCGAACCCAAAGATGGCAAATAAGTTTCAGCACATTAGTTTGTAGATGCCTCAGAGAAGAAGTTGAGATTCTATGTTCTTGGGACAAGAATTCCATGATTTTGAACTGGAGAGATAGTATGCAGGTAGGGTGCTTGCCTGGAATGTGGCTGACACGGGTTCCACCCCTTGGCACTGCACATGGTCCTCCAAGTTCATCAGGAGAAGCTTTGAGCACTATGGGGTATGGCCCCCAAACAAAAACAAAACAAAACAAAAGAATACCGTGATTCACAACTGACCTGGCACGGTTACTAAAAGACAAGGAAAATAATCATTATTTGATATCTATTTAACATCTTTGGGATCTAGAATTTCAGATGATAATCTTTTATTAAAATCAAGGTAAATATTTTATGCAAGTATCTTAAGAACGTATCATCTGAACTCTTTGTTTATTTGATCAGGTAACATTTTAAATGAGTAGTATAAAGTTTCATGATAAAGCATGATGAGATTATAAGTATTGGAGCTAGAGTAATAGTACAGTGGGTAGGGTGCTTGCCTTGCACAAGGTTGACCAGGGATAAATCCCCAGTGGTCCCCTGAGCATTGCCAGGAGTAATTCCTGAGTGAGTAGTCAGGAATACTGCCCCCACCAGCCCCCCTCTGCCCGCCCCCTATTGCCAGGTGTGGTCCCAAAACAAACAAAAAATGTTGTAAGTACCACAAACTTTGTATCCCTAATGGAAGCTGGAACGATGATGTGCCAAAACAAAACAATTAAGAATTAATGACTCATGGAATAAATGACTATCTGGCTCATTTACTTTGGAAATGTGATTACAGATAATAAGAAGTATCCAATACAATTGAGCATTAAGATAAATAGTTTTATCCTTGTTTATCAAGTATTTATTAGTAATGATGGTAATCTGAAATATTTAGTACTATTTTTTTCTCTCTTTAATCAGGTTTCTGTGGTACCAAAAAAAGAGTTAAGTGGCTTATATGCATGATGCTATAGCTCAGTTTTTACATTTGTGACTGAAAAGGACACCAGGTGGCATACATGTTGGAGAGAGAGAGAGAGAGATCCGTACATATACTTAAGGATAGCTCTTGGAAAAGAAGAAATACAAAAAGGTCCCCAGCCTTCTTTTCTCCCCCTCTGAAATAAAAAAGAAAGGGGCCCGGAGCAATAGTACAGTGACTAGAATGCCTTGAATGCCTTGAATGCGACTGACTCAGGTCTGATTCCTGTCATCCTATAAGGTCCTCTGAACCTGCCAGGAGTGATGCCTGAAAGCAGAGCCAGGAGTAAGCCCTGAGCACAGCCAGGTGTGACCCCAAAGTCACAAAAAAGATTAATAAAAAAGAAAACAGTCATTCACAAGGTGTCATGAGATTGTGAGCAATATTAGACCTCCGGTTATTTCAAATAAATACAAAGTTTAAAAAACAAAACCACATTTTTGGATAGTATCCTCCTTGCAACCATAATAAAGTAGATATAATCATCAGCTCCCCTGTTTAGTAAGATCTGTTGAATGCCTGCTACACGCCAAGCATGTCGGCTCTGAGAAGGGAGCAGTGGACAAAAAAAAAAAAAATAATCGAGCCCCTGCTCCAAGTTATTCATTGCAGATATGAAAATTAAACCTCTGCATTTTCCTAATAATAAGAGATATTGAATATTTTTTCAAGTGTTTGTATATCATCTGTAAGTCTTTGGGGAAGTATTTATTTCATCTATTTTGCCATCCTTGATTTGATTGCTTATTTTTTTGTTTTTGATTTATGCTATTTAATTACATTTTTGAATATCAATGCATTGTCATATGTATGATATGCAAAACAGAATAGAAGAAAATTAAATCTCTACAAAGTATCTTGCCCATGGGCCAGAGAGAGCACAGAGGGTAAGGCTTTGCATGTGGCTAACTTGGGTTCAGTCCTCTGTACCACATATGGTTGCCCTAAGAACCCCCAGGAGTGATCTGAGTAAGAGCCAGGAATAAGCCCCGAGGAGCCCAAAAAACAGCAATAAAACAAGAATAAGAAATATTGTGATGAAAATACTAGGGGAAGTCATTAGGCATCAGAACATGTGCTTGAACAGTTTCCTTTTGAATTTAATTCTCCCTCTTCCATTCCCACTTGTTGCTGTTGTTAGGATATCACACTTTGTTGTGTTTATCAAACACTCTTGATTGTGGTGGTTTTTTTTTTTTGTAGTCCTGGGGATCACACCTGCAATATCACTGATGGGGATTGAGTCATGGCCTCACGCATGCAAGACAGCTGTTCTATCACTAACGTACATCTCCATGCCCTGGGCAGATTTTTTTTTTCATTAAATGCACATAACTTACATCTTCTGTTTCCCTGTATTCTACACTTTCATTTATTGCAATTTCCTAAACTATGTAGTCCTGGGTGTTTTTTTTTGAAGTATATTTATTTTGTAATTTAATTTCATGGTGTGTAGAAAAACTGAGGGAGATAATGTTCCCAATTGAGGTAATGTTTTATACATTAGCTGATTACAATAATGTCTAAACCTGCTTGGATTTCAATATAAGTTGTTAAATATTATATACCACCCTACTTTTAAAGTTATTTAAGATTTTTAAAATTGAATCTCTAAGTATTAGTGGATTTCATCTGAGGATATTATTTGTACTGAAAGGTAATCGGAAACTGTGCTCTAAATTGGAATTTTTGATAGACAATAGGAAAACATCATTAGTTTTCAATTTGTGATCATCTGAGTAGGGATTAGACTGATCCCTTGGAAAGAAGAGGCTAATTGCTAAGAAAATGAACTGGGTGAAAGGATTTTGACTTTTAAATCCATGTAATATAAATTTTTGAAGTCCTTGAGTTAAGGTCTGACATAAAAAAGGCATTTTTTAATTTCAGAAATGTGTGTGTCCCAATTATTGAAATGACAATGCCTGGGTTACATTCAAATATTATATTTCTTTCTTTGAAAGGCATGTACTTACATTCTTTAGAGTCAGTTTATAGTCTAATTATCCAGACAGAACAAAGATGAAAGACTAGCCTTGAAACGGTAGAGAAATGTTTTCCTCTCAGGGGACAGAACAATATACAGAAGATAAAATTGCCCTCAGGAAGGGTTCTAGCCAGGTAAGCTGAATGAGTTCTGATGGTAGGGATTAAAATGCTTACCGTAAGTAGAATTGCATATGGGCACATTCCATTTGCTTGATTTCAACCAGTCAAGGTCAAGAGAAATGAAAAATCAGTTTAAGAGATTATGTCCAACATTTCATCAGTTAGGTATTTGTCCTTCAATTAAAATGCTATGAAGGATGTGAATCTTGATCTCTTAGTTGGTCTCAGTTCTACACAACTCACACTAATTCACAAATACCCTTAATACTATCTAACTTGCACCTCACTTACAGTGAACAACCTGGTCTTCGGCCTCAGTCAGGTCCATCAAAGTTATACACGGTTGAATGGCTTTTTACCCCTTTAGCATCTCCCTCTCTTCTGCATAACCTCCTCTTCTCTAGCCCAAGAGGGATTTTTCTGGATCGGGATCCATCCTTCCTTCCACTCTTTACCCCTTTGGCTATAACTCTTGTCTCCTCAGAGGCTCTTAGTACAAAGGAGAAAACCCTAACTCTGGAAATTACTAGGTTACATCGTGGACTCAGACTCTTAAGGGTGTGGCCATGGAGCTGTGACTTAATCACTATGGACTTGGAATTTCCATCTAAAAATGGGACTAGTGATACAGCTTTCCTCAGAGAGTTGTGGGAATGCCATGAATTGGGGCAGGAACAGTCTTGGTGCAGTCTCTGAGTGGGAGTTGATGCCACTCCTGCTACCAGGCTTGTCAACCTCCCAGTAGTCCCTGATTTTCTATTGGTTTTTTATCCTTTGCCCCATAATTTCGCTGAACCACTTCCTATTCTGGAAAAGAATAAAGTCAAATTTTCTCTTGTCCCCAGTCCCCTTCCAAATTCTTTGTTTGCTTTCTCCTTTCTTACCCAAGAGTTGTTCAAGCCGCTATATATCTCTCTGGCCACACTGGATGCTTTTTAGGCCACTGAGTTATCTTTTAACCCCTTCTTCCTGACAATATGATATTTTCAAATGATGCTGCCTTTTTACTAATTATTAATCATTGTTTAATTATCTTTCTTTTCTTTTCTTCTCTTTTTTTCTTTTTTGCTTTTATGCCCTGAGCAACCCAACATTGCACAGGGGTTACTCCTGGCTCATGCACTCAGGAATTACTCCTGGCGGTGCTCAGGGGACCACATGCGATGCTGGGAATCAAAACCAAGTTGGCTTCGTGCAAGGCAAATGCCCTATCTGCTGTGCTATCGCTCCAGCCCCTAATTATCTTTCACCATACTGATTTATTCTTTAGTGAAATCATTTGTGTATCTTGTCCATTTTAATTTTGGGTTGTTTTTCTCTCTTGCCTGTTACTTATAGTAGTTCTTTATTTTGACATAATAGACCTATCTTCAAATTTGTGTTTTTGTCTTTTCACTTTGTTTTTGTCTCTCCACATCAGACACCACTTTTGAATTTTTTTCACATATTTCCAACAATTTGTGGTATACCCTGATGTGTTTTTCTTTCATTGCTTAAAAAATACAACAATTTGCTGGGATCAGAGAGTTAGTATTGCATGCTTGCATGTGATTTACCTGGTTTTGAATCCCTGACACCACAAATTGACCAAAGCATCACCAGCACTAGATAAGGCCCATAAACAAATAATGATACCATCAATTTGCTGAGAAATAACTCCTATTCAATATATTCTTAAATTAGATTTATGGATTTAACTTATTTTATATTTGTATGTCTATCAACATAACACTAGAACACTTTCATTACCTAAAATGGAAGACTCCCTATTATTTCATCCTATTAATACTTCATTTTCCTATTCCCAGACAACTGTAAATTTATTTTCTGTCTCTCTTTGCCTGTTCTGGGCATTTCACATGAATGGAGCCATGCACCATGTGAATTTTTGTGACTGACTTCTTTCACACAATGTTTTCAAAGGTTATTTATGTTTGTTTGTTTTGTTTGGGGGTCACACCCAGCAGTACTTAAGGATTACTCCTGGTTCTGCATTCAGGAATCACTCCTAATTCATGTAGTAGGGGTATGTTTTAGTACCTTATTTTTATGGCCAGTACTATTTATTTGCATGAACATATAATATCTTATTTACTGAAAAGACTTTGATTTCTTCTCATAACAAGACACTGTGTGAGGGAAAAATCAATAATAAGTGTATAAGGATTTGTTTTTTCCCCTAAACTTTGTTATTTTCATTGATCTATGTTTAGTCTGTGGCAGTACCACCTGATATGCATTTTGATTACTGTAGCTTTCAAGTAAGTTTTGAAATAGGGAAGGGTAAGCCCTTAGACTTGGATGTCATTTTCTGGTTTCCTTGAATTTTTATGAGTTCTATGTGAAGTATATGGATTTCAGCTTCTTAATTTATGCAAAGAGATCATTGTGAGATTGTAACCCAAACATGAAAGCTTATAACTATTTCACAGTGATTCAATAAAATTTTAAAAAATTTTAAAAATTTATGCAAAGAACTTGATAGAGACTATGTTGCTCTTATAGATAACTTCAGGTGTGACTTTTAAATTAGTACTATAACACCTTGATTTACAAGGTTGTTCATAACATAGTTGTTTCAAATACTAAATTTTCCAACACCAATTCCACCACCAGTGTGACCTTCCCTCCACAAATGTCCCCATTTCCTACCCACCACCCAGCCTGCCCTCTTGTAGGCACAAACAAATTTATTTCATGTTGTTTGTTGCAACACAAGGACAAATGAAATTATCAAAATTTGTATCAATAAAAGTCAATCTGTGACTATTGTTATATCTCATAGTGAGGATTTACTGGGCTGGTTGAGCCTTCCACGTTATTGTTTTGGCTCACTGAGCTTGGTGGACTTCTATGCAACTTTCCCATTAGATTTTCTGTGATCCTACTAGACTGACAGTACTAAAATTTGGAGGTGTCATGCAGTTGCATGTGACAGAATGTTTCGGTGACTTGGCGGTTTGGTGAGGTTCAGTTGTGGAGCTATGTTTCTCTGGGCTTCTGTCTGCTGTGCCTTCGGGCAGAATATGCCTCTCAAGGTGACTGGCAGAGGGGCGGGTGGGACAGAATATGGTGAGTGCAGGAGGGAAGTTGACACTGGCTGTGGGATTAGTGTTGAAATATTATATGCCTAAAACTCATCTATTAATAACTTTATAAATAAGGAAGGGTGGGAGGGAGAGAGGGAGGAAGGAAGGAAAGAGGGAGGGAGGGGAGGGGAGGGGAAGAGAGGGAAGGGAAGGGAAGAAGGAAGAACAGAAGGAGGAAGAATGAAAGGAAGGAAGAACGAAAGGAAGAAGA
>JASTTN010009168.1:7309-41094 GCA_030324115.1 Sorex maritimensis | reverse complement strand
GGGGGGGCCCAGCTGGGGGGCCCCACGGGACACAGCGCCTCATCTGCCGGGAGCCCCCCGGGACCCGCCCGCCCTGCTGGGAGGAATTTGCAGGGCTGATCATAACGTTCCTGAGAAAGCCCCGCTCCCAGCAAACGCCAGGACGCTAGATTCTGTCTGCAACAAACTCCCTGCGCCCCACCTGTTCCAGCTGCCCCCCCAGGCCCCCACCTCCTTCCGAGTCTCTCCGCCTGGAGATTCAGCGGCTTCAAGGAGGAGGAGAATGAGTCCCTGCATGGAAAGATGGTGGCAGAGGGAGAGCTAGTCCAAGCGTCAAGCTTGCCTGCTTCCCGACTTAGGTTTCATCCCGGGGACCACAGGGTCGTCTGAGCACAGAGCTGAGAGCAAGTCCAGAGCACTGGGTGTGGCCCTCCCCACCCACCACCCCCCGCCCTCCAGATAATTGCAGAAAACCATGTTGAGCCCCAAAGACATGACCCATTAGTTGTGGGGTTTGGGAACACCGGGAAAAGAGGAACTAATGCTCCTTGGGGCACTGCAAAGCAAGACAGAAGCACGGGAGAGGGGGGCGGCCAGCGGTCTGCGGGACACAGCTGAGCCATGCAGAAGCGTGGGCCGCGGGCATGCACATGCTGCCGCTGGCCAGCCGGGGCCACGCTACCTAGGAGACGGACGGAGCTCCTGGTTTCCTTGGCGAAGCTGGAGCTGGACAAGGCCGTTCTCCGGGAGACGAGGACGGGAATGCGGGTGAGGGGGGGCCGGTAGCTGGGCACATTGGGGAGGTGGTCGGCCAGGTTGAGGGGCCCGTTCCCCTGGGCCACCGGGCCAGGCAGCTGGTCCTGGACCAGGCGGCTCAGCTCCACCTCCCGGCCCGGCTTGGCCATGACGACGGGGCCGGAGGGTCACAGGCAGCGCCTGGGGGCTGCAAAGCAGGAGTCCGGAGTTGGGGATGGGCGCAGCCGGGAGAGCCCCTGCCCCAGTGCCAGCACAGACCAGCCGGCGCCAGCCAGCACTGGCAGGAACCACGGAACCCCGGGTCTGAGGCATCACTCGTCCCCGGAGTTCAATATTGAGAGCGTCACCAAGCCACGTGACTGGTCAAGGGACAGCCCCGAGCTGTGGCCTTCTGCTCTCGGCTAAGCGAGTCTCCCAGCGCAGACGCAGACCAGGTGCCACCTAAGAACCTGGGCTCCCAGACGCTGAGATCCATTCTTCCCTGGGTAGGGAGAATGACCGGGGGCACAGTCACTCCCCAGCCCTGTAACAGCCTCCAGGCCTGGCTCCCCACCCCCCACCCCCTGCCCGGGGATCACACCACCTGGCAGTCCTGGTGAATGTCAGGAGACAGGTCCCAGCACCCCCCACCCCGGGCGGGGTCTGAGGGGTGGAGCCTGGCAGCAGGATGTCAGGCTTGCCCCCAGACGTTGCAGGTGGGCTGCATGGATGTGCAGGGGAATCCCAGGACCCTAGTGTCCAAGCACAGCGGTAGACGCCCACCTGCAGGGGACACCCGAGCTATGGGGTCTGGGGGCATTTAAAAAAATTTTTTTAATGAATCACCATGAGATATAGTTACAGTTTTACAAACTGTCATGATTACGTTTCAGTCACACAATGCTCGAGTGCCCATCCCTCCACCAGTGCCCATTCTCCACCACCGATGGTCCCAGGATCCCTCCTGCCCCCCCCCCACCCCCCTCGACCCCCCCCTCCCCCGTGGTAGGCATGTTCCCTTTCACTCCCTCTCTCCTTTTGGGTGTTACGGTTCATACTACAGGCACTAAGTGGCCATCCTGTCCGGTCCATAGTCTACCTTCAGCCCACACCTCCCATCCTGAGCGAGTCCTCCAAGCAGCCTTTACTTGGTGGTCCCTTCTCTGTCTCAGCTGCCTTTTCTGGGGCCACATTTTTGAGGGGCTTCCGCAGTGACCTTTTTCTAGTGCCAGCTCACAGGCCCCTGCCTGGCCCTGTCCCCCCGCTGGGGCTGCAGACTGAGGAAGCGTCCAAGTAGGGATGAACAGGGTGGAGAACAAGCCAGGACCACCCAAAGGGCAGGGCCCCCGGGTCCAGCCCCATCTCTGCCGCAGGCTGGCCGGGACCACCTGGGCCCCATTTTGGGGTCCGCGGACCTTGAGGCCAGTCTAGTATGTCTGACACACTCACCGCGTCTCCGGCCAACACCCAGGGAACTACTACGGTCACCCTCTTTTTCTCGGGGGGAAGCCACAGCCCTGACTCCGGGCTGCATAGCAAGGAGCTGAGGGGAGCCAGAGGGGAAACGCAGGGCTGGGCCCTCGAGTCAAATCCCCCCACCACGAACCCTTCATGCTCTCGTCCGTGCGACTGTCCCTCCGCCCCCCGGGTGGGTGGAACATCAGTGACCTAAGGATCCGGGGAGCTTGTGGGTTCAGGGCTGCTTGGACCCCCGGGGTTCTATCCCCAGCACCCCTCTATGGTCCCCCAGCACTGCCAGGAGTGACCCCTGAGCGCAGAGCCAGCAGTAAGCCCTGAGCACCGCCAAAGGCATAATGCCCGGTTATGCAGAGAGATGCGATCTTGGCCGCCTCTGGCTGCTTCCAGGAGCACAAGTGCCAGAGTGGACGGATAAAGGAGACGTGGCCTTTGTCCAGGAAGGGGAGCCTTTGTGGAACCCCATCACGTGGCCCAACACACAGCGGAGGGGCCTGGCCAGGGGATGGGCCGTTGAGAGGTTGTGGGGAAGGTGGGAATGGTGACGGCCCCCGGATATTCCTGTGCAGGACCCACCCCTCCTCAAACACATGCAGACACACACACACATGCAGACACACACATACACATATACATACGCACACATACACACACGCACACACATACACACAGACACACACAGACACACACACATGCGCACACACACACACACACTTACCTCCTGTGCTGGTGGCCGCGACCTCCTCCCACGACACCTGCAAGGGAAGCACTCAGGGCTGAGCTGCGGCCGCCCGCCCTCCGTCCCTCGGCCCCCAGCCCAGCCTTCCGGGTTGCTCAGAAGCCCCAGGTCTCTTCATTGTCCTGCAAGCCCCTCCCTGGGATATGCTGGGTGGGGGGCACGGAGCCTGGGTCCACCCCCTGCTGCCCAGGTATATTGGCGGGAACGTCTCCAGGTGTGGTACCTGAACACCTGGGCACGACAGCGGGGGTCAGAGGTTTCACCCCAGTTTGCAAAGGTGACGGGGCGGGGAGGGGCGGTGATGTGCCCGGATCACACAGCGCTGGGACTGGGGTCCGAGTCCTCTGGCCCCTACCTGACCCTGGCCTTCAGAGCCTTGGAGACCCCTCTGGGCGGTGTTCTGAGCAGGACCTCCCAGCGTCTGTCCCCTCTGCGGGGTACATGCCCCGCCCTCCGCTGAGGCTTGTCCTGCCCTCTCCCCTCCCCCCCCCGCCCTGCTGCCCGTACCTGGCGTGAAGTCCTCCCGGGCTGGGGCCCGTCTACTCCGCCGGGGTCCTCTCGGGCCTGCGCCACCAGGAAACTATCCAGCAGGACACTGTGACGCCGAGGGCGGGAGAAAAGGTCCGCGGTGAGAGTGTGGGGCTGCGTGGAGCCCCCCGAGGGCCCGGCCCTGGGCCAGGAGCGCAGAGAAGCCCGAGTTCTTGCCCACCTAAGCTTCCAGTGCCCAGGCCGCTCCCACCCGAGTCAGTGGCAGGACAGAGAGCGAGGAAGGACAGGCGCACAATTCAAGCTGGGGAGGAGGGCTTCTTGGAGGAGGCAGCCTGAGAGCTGGATAATGAGTGGACGGTGAGGAACGGGGACATGCGCCTCTCGGTCCGTCCAACAGGGGACATAGAACAGAACCATAGGCGGACACCAGGTTTCCCCCAGCGCCTCCAGGCCGCCCTGTGAGTTGGGCCAGCGGGAGGGGGAGGGGGAGGCACCCACCCGGCGCTCCCTGCAGCCGTCCCCTGCAGCACAAGCTCTAACCAGGGCTCCGTCGGGGCCAGGAGCCCAGAGACGGCCAGGAGCAGGCTCTCACCCATCTTGGCTCCTGGCGCCTGGGCAGCTGGCCCCGGGGCCCGCCTGTGTCCTGAGATCAGAGCTCCCCTGCCACGGAGGAGGGTCTCGGGGAGCCCTGGCCGGGCCGGGGTGCCACGGGGAGTGGAGGATCACGAAGACGGGAATGGCCCACTGTGCGAGGAGTGGGCGCCCTTCCGGGGGCTGACGAGAGGCAGGTGCTGGGACTGATTGGGATGCACATACCGAGAGTCATGGGGGGAGGTCGGGCCGGGGGAGAGCGCGGTAGGCAGAGCACTTGGGTCTGAGCCTCTGCACGGTCTCCTGACCTTGCCTCTGAGTACCACCGAGTGTGGCTCCCAAGCCAAACCAAACCGAATGCAGGTCTCACCGGGCTGGAGAGATGGCACAACGGGGAGGGCGCTTGCCTCGCCCGCGGCCAGCCCGGGCACCTCGTGTGGCTCCCCGAGCCCCACCAGGCGTGATCCCCGCGCACAGAGCCGAGAGTAAGCCCTGGGCACCGCCGAAGGTGGCCCACGCTAACAAAAGATAGAAAGGACTTGGCCCCAGGGGCCACGTGTGAGGGGACGGCACCGGGCCCTGCCCCCCAAGGCCCTCCTGACCCGCAGACCCGCACCAAGGGCTTCCTGACGGCGCTTGTCTGTGTCCTGGGGGCTGGTGTCCGAGGGCAAGGGGGCCCGGGCGGGGTGCAGCCACAGAGAGACCCAGGACCCAGTGTGCACGCTGTCAATGGGTGCCAGGCTGCGACCCCACCCTCTCTCCAGTAGCCTCGAGAGCGCAGGGCCGGGTCCCGTCCCTGCTCAGATGTCAGTGCTCAGAGAGGCCGGGCGGCCCGTGCAGTGAGTCCGGAGCAGTGGGCCGTCTCTGACCCCACAGTCGCTGCGGCCCTGGGTGCCTGCACAGTCCAGGCCACACGGTGTGGGGAGGGGGAGAGGCTGGGAGGGGCCCGAGGACCCACGCGCCACTTCCTTCGCTCTCTCCGAGGTGTTCCTGGTCCTCAGCGGCCAGGGCTGCGCTCTCCACCCAGAGCCAGGCCGAACCCTCCTGAAAGGCCCTTCCTGCACTCAGATACGTGAGCAAGGCTGCGGGGAGGGGCTGCAGGTCAGGGTGCGAGTGGCATGCCATTCCTCGGGCCCCAGCTGGAGGACAGAGGGAAGGCGTTTGCCTGGCACGCAGCCAGCCCGGGCTCAATCCTTGGCCATGACCCCAAACCAAACCCCACAATTTCCCAGTTTTATTCCCGCCCCACATGGGCCCCCATCACTGCTGGGTGCGGTGCATATACATACACATACATATGTACCACTGTAGCACTGTCATCCCGTTGCTCATCGATTTGCTCGAGCGGGCACCAGTAACGTCTCCAATGTGAGACTTGTTGTTACTGTTTTTTTGCATATTGAATACGCCACGGGGAGCTTGCCAGGCTCTGTTTTGCGGGCAGGATACTCTCTGTAGCTTGCCGGGCTCTCTGAGAGGGGTGGAGGAATCGAACCCAGGTCGGCTGCGTGCAAGACAAATGCTATACATATATACGTACACACACACACACACACACACACACACACACACACACACACACACACACGTAACCAGAGAGATAGAACAGTGGGTAAGTCATTCGCCTTGCATGCAGCTGACCTGGGTTTGGCCCCCGGCACCACACATCCCCAGTACGCCGAGCCCCACCAGGAGTGACCCCTGAGCACAGAGGCAGGAGTGAGCCCTGAGCACCACAATACTTGGTGCTCGCCCCAGGACCTCCTTCCCCCTAATTAACACATGAACAGTCGGACTTTGTGACCTCAGCTCTACGCATTGAAGATGCAGGTGTTCATGTCATATCTGAAACCATTTCCACTTGAACGGGTGCGTTGATTTCAAAAGAAATTAAAATGGTCTGTGGACCCTGAAAGTATTACAGGGAAGAGTCTGTAAGGGAGACGTGAGACCCTGACACAGAAGAGTCGGGGTCCACAGGGCTGCCCCAGGGCTCAGAGCCCGAGACTCAGAACATGAACATCCCGTAGTCCCAGCCGGAGGCTGTCCTGATCGGGACGTTTCCAGAATCAGGCCAGGAAATGGTTGAGGGGCCCCAGGATGCCTCAGTTTGCCCACCTGTCAGATGGGCAGGGCTTGTCCAGCCTGTACAACCTGACTTATCAGAGCAATGACAGACCACCAGGGAGAGTCTCATAGAAAATCAAAGATTTGGGCTGGAGAGAGGACAGCAGGGAGGACACTCGCCTTGCACCCAGCTGACTGGCACCCCATGTGGTCCCCCGAACCCACCAGGAGTGATCCCTGAGCACTGAGCCAGGAGCAAGCCCTGAGCACTGTCCAAATACCCAAATATATATAAATATCAAGATCTTTTCCATGTGCAAACAGCCCAGCTGCTCTCTCCACCTTGGGGCTTAGTTGGCTTCCAGCCCGATCCAGACAAAACCCCAGTCCCGCATGTGCTGACAGGCCAGTGTCGTCTCAGCCTCAGTCTTCCCGTGACACGAGGAGAGCCCGAGCACAGTACTCCACGCGGCGAACAAGTACCAGCCCAAGGGCAGTGGCTGGGGGCCGGGGTGCCGGTACAGTGGGTAGGGCACTGGCTGCGTTCAATTCCCAGCACCCCAGAGGGTCCCCCAAGCCTGCCAGGCGTGACCCCCGCGTGCAGAGTCAGGAGTAAGCCCCAAGGACCACTCGTGTGCCCCCTCTTCCAGAAAAAAAGTGGAAATTAGGGTGCTGAGTATGTCAACCACATAACATGAAAAGTCATTATTTTAAAGGCCGAAGGCCGTGAGGAGGATTGCTCCCTCGTCACCACCGTCAGTCCCTGAGGAGGCGGCGAGCTCCGGGACACGGCCCACGTGCAACCGTTCCAACAAACACCTCAGGCTCCCACGCCCCCAAGGCCTGAGGTGTCCCTGCCTTGATCAGCAAGGGCTGTTTCAGGGGCCTTTGCCCCCAGAGCCACGCGACCTTGGCCACCAGCATGCCTGACCCAGGGCAGCAGGTGGACTTCTGGGAAGTTCCAAGATCCTGGAGAACTCTGAGGAGAAGCACGGACAGACCGGCCGAGGTGGGTGGGCACCCGAGGGTACCCCACCCCCCAGTCCTTCAAGTTAAAGATGCAGCAGGGGGAGGCACCAGCCCTCCGCTCCCCCACACCCGCCGCGGGCTGTGCCCCCGAGTGAAGACCCCCACTGTCCCTTTGACAGTCTTCTCCCCCGTCCCGAAGGCAGGAAGGGCTGAGGGACAAGCAGCACCTACTTGGGTCTCGTTGCCTTGGCGGACACAGGCACTCATGGTGTCGGGGTCCAGTCGGGGATGGGGACACCCCTCCCAGGCCGGCCCAGCATGGGCAAGGGGGTTGTTGGGAGCCCTGGGGTCCAGCCAAGCCCCAGCCAGCAGCCCGGAGCCAGCGCCAGCCTTCCTGCTTCTAATCAGATGAGGGGACGCGCAGGGAGCTCCGCAGAGACGCCCCTGGGGACAGCCAGGTGGGGACAGAGGCCCGTTGCTAGGGAGAGCCGGGCGGCTGCACGGAGACCAGGTCGCTAGGCGACCAGCTGCCCGTTACCAGGGCCCGCACGTCATCAGTCACCCCTGAGTCTCTGCTGGCCGGCTGGCCGGCCCAGAGCAGCCTTCTGCAGTGACAGCCCGGCCTGCCCCCACACCAGACACCCCTGGCCCGGGCCCCCCGTGGCTCACGCCACCGACTCTGACCTCACTGCTACCTGAGGCCCAGCCCCCAGAAGGTCCCCGGTTTGAAACTGCAAGTGAACATCTGCGTGTGTGTATATATGTGTGTATGTATGTGTGTATGTGTGTATGTCTGTATGTGTGTATATGTGTGTATGCATGCATGGGTGAATGTATGTATATATGTGTCGTATGTATGTATGTGTATATGTGTATATGTGTTGTATTTTTTTTTTTGGTTTTTGGGTCACACCCGGCGATGCACAGGGGTCACTCCTGGCTCATGCACTCAGGAATCACCCCTGGCGGTGCTCAGGGGACCATATGGGATGCTGGGATTCGAACCCGGGTCGGCCGAGTGCAAGGCAAATGCCCTACCCTCTGTGCTATTGCTCCAAGTAGTAGTTTTTGAAGTAGAAATGCAGATTCCAAACTTGTTGTGTGTTTTTATGTGTATGTGTGTATGTATGGGTGTATGTGTGTATGTGTGTATATGTGTGTATGTGTGTATGTGTATGCATGTATGTGTGTATGTATATATGTGTTGTATGTATGTATGTGTATGTGTATATGTGTGTTGTGTGTTTATATGTGTATGTGTGTATGTATTTGTGTATGTGCATATGTGTACGCATGTGTGCATGTGTGTATATATATGTATGTGTGTATATGTGTATATACATATATGTATATGTGTATATTGTGTACGTGTGTATGTGTGTATGTATTTGTGTATATGTGCATGTGTGTATGTATGTGTGTATATGTGTATAGTGTGTCTGTATGTGTATAGGTGTGTGTGCGTGCGTGTACATACATGTATGTGTGCATGTGTGTACATGTGTGTAGGTATGTGTATGTTGTATATGTGTATATGTATAGGTATGTGTATATGTGTGTCTGTGTGTATGCATATATGTGTTGGTGTATGTATATATGTGTATGTGTATATATGTGTGCATGCTTGTATGTATGTGTATGTGTGTGTGTGAGCAGACACACATGTGCAGGGAGCGGAGCAGCTTGTGCAGCAGAGCTGAGGGGGCCGCGTGTGCATGAGGTGCTGCCAGGCAGTATGGCAGCTTTGCAGGCTGTATGCGGGGTGATGCACTGCCCGCCTGCCATGTGTGTGCATTGGCATGTGTGCATGTACTGAGAACATGCGTGTGGGTGAGTTGAGAGTCACTGGCTCTGGTTCACCTCAAGATCAGGGCATATTGGAGGCCAGACAGCTCGTGCAGCAGGTAGGGCGCGTGCCTTTCTCACCGCCAGCCCGGGTTTGATCCTTGGCACCCCGCATGGTCCCCAGAACACCACCGGGAGTGATCCTGAGTGCAGCGCCAGGACTAAGCCCTGAGCACTGCCAAGGGTGCTCCCCGCAAAATGATCCAGGCCAAATAAAGGGTTTTCAGGGCTCTCCACTGCTCGTAGTTTTTGTTTTTATTTATTTATTTGTTTTCAGGAGGACAGTCCCCAGAGTACGCCACACGCAGGGGTGTGGGCAGAAGGGCAGACCAAGCTGCACCAAGCTGCGAGGCAGCATCTAAGGACTTGGCTGACGGGAGGGGCGATTCCTGGGAGGGACAGCGGCTGGCTTTGCGGCTGGCAAGGGGCAGACCTAGACTTGGGCCAGAGAAGCCAACAGGAAGCCAACAGTGTGGGTGGGGCCCTTCTCTGAGAAGCCGGAGGGGTGGGGGGGGGGCGGGAATGGACGGCTTTGAGCCCTGCCCAGCGCCAGGCCTGGGGGTGAGCAGGTCGCCCGAGGCTCCTGCCGAGGTGGAAAGATTCCGTGTGCGCCGGGCTAGGGCCTAATAGCAGGTGCGTTGGAGCAGGCTTCCAGCCCTGCATGGCCCAGCCCAACAGCCTCACGGGGCCCGGGTGGACAGCACCAGGGCTGTGATGAGGCATGGGCTACCTCGGAGGGCAGAGTGACCGGAACTGAGCACCCACGAGACAGACGGAGCCCGGGGACAGGTGGGATTGGTGGGGACCTGCTCTGTGATCACAGCCTCCTCTGCCCGCCTGCCTCAGCCTCGCTCAACGCAGGGGCCACAGGGTGACGCCCGGGCACCGCTCACTGACCTTCAGTGCTCGCTCCCGGGAAACCAGCTGTGAGACCTCCAGCACGTGGCCATCTGCCTCTGGCTCTCCCCAGCTGTTCCCTTGCTGTGTTGACATTTGTGACATTTCCAGCTTGGCCTCAGGGCTCCACGGTCTTGTCTGGCCTTGGGGCCCACCCTGAACCTGCACGTCCCCTGGGAACCTCCTCCAGCCTCGAGCCCCTGACTTCCATCTCCGAGCCCAGAACCCAGCCCCAGATGACCCGTTGCTCCTCTCTGAGCCCAGGCGCCCCGCGCGCCCCTCTCTGAGCCCAGGCGCCCCGCGCACTCCCCTCTCTGAGCCCCAGGCGCCCCACGCGCCCCTCTCTGAGCCCAGGCTCCCCGCGCGCCCCTCTCTGAGCCCAGGCGCCCCACGCGCCCCTCTCTGAGCCCACTCTGAGCCCAGATGCCCCGCGCGCCCCTCTCTGAGCCCACGCGCCCCTCTCTGAGCCCAGGTTTCCCGCGCGCCCCTCTCTGAGTCCAGGCGCCCCGCGCGCCCCTCTCTGAGCCCACGCGCCCCTCTCTGAGCCCAGGTTTCCCGCGCGCCCCTCTCTGAGTCCAGGCGCCCCGCGCGCCCCTCTCTGAGCCCACTCTGAGCCCAGGCGCCCCGCACCCCTCTCTGAGCTCAGATGCCCCGTGCGCCCCTCTCTGAGCCTGACACAGTCACACGCCTGCCTGCTTGTCCTTCTCACACGAGCCCCTGTCCATCTTCTTTCCCTGCAGCCACACAGAGCAAACCGCCCTGTCAGCAGTTCCTGATCTCCCTGTCCGAGGGGAGGAGCCTCCTGGGCAACACTGCAGGCCTGGACTCACTCCTGGCCATCCGCAGGCGACCAGTTGAACAGCTGGACACGAGCACCCAGCAGTGGGGCAGGCTGCCCCTGCCCTGAGCTATCTGTGGCCACCAGGGCCACACCCAGAGGTACCGGGGTGGGGGGGGGCATGAGGTGCCAGGGATTGAACTCAGGCCCCTTCCTCCTCCCTCCCTCCCTCCCTCCCTCCCCCCACCTCTCCCTCTCCAGCCCATAACCAGGTCTCACTGCTCTCTCTCCAGCCCATAACCAGGTCTCACTGTGCTCGCTTTGTCTCTCTCCCTTGCTTTGTCTCTCTGTCTCTGTCTCTGTCTCTGACTCTCTCTCCAGCCCATAACCAGCTCTCACTTAGTGCCTCCGGTTCCCGGCTCTGGACATGGAAGTGAGCAGGAAACCCCGTGTCCTCGGTGAGTGCCGGGACCCAGTGCCCGGGAACCGCCAGGAGCCAGTGCCTGGGAACCAATATGTCAGTACAACCTGACCTGTAACTAAGGAACAACCGCTTCTTGGGAAAAATATCAAAGTACCCTTTGAAGGTTGCAGAACAATGCCCAGGGTAACTGCCATCAATGCCCAGGGTAACTGCCATCAATGCCCAGGGTAACTGCCATCAGGGCGTGCATCCAGTTTCGTTAAACGTTTACATTCCTTGGGCTGGAGCGATAGCACAGCGGGTAGGGTGTTTGCCTTGCACGCAGCCGACCTGGGTTCGATCCCTGGCATCCCATATGGTCCCCCAAGCACCGCCAGGGGTAATTCCTGAGTGCAAAGCCAGGAGTAACTCCTGAGCATCACTGGGTGTGACCCAAAAAGCAAAAAAAACAAAAAGTTTACATTCCTTACTATTCTCCCCTTCTGCCCACTTCCTCATATAATCGATTATAAAAGACCAGCTTAGGAGAAATAAAATTGGAGCTGGCTCCCATTCTTTTGCGTCTGTCTGTGTCCGTCTCTTTCTTCTTGTGTTTGTCTCTGTTTCACTCGCGCACCCTCTCCCGGCTACCCATGTTGACCAAGTCCCACGGGATGGGACAGGGGAGGTATTCCTATTGTTTGAACGTGGGGCGCAGTGAGAGCTGGGTACTATGTGCCCCGGGTCTTGATGGGCACAGAGGGGCCCCAGCTTCCTTTGCTTCTTTAATTGGGGCCCAGCACACAGCTCGCTGGGGAGAAAAGCACCCCTAACCCATGAGCCCAGACACCCTCCCCACACCCCTCCCAGCACCAGCCTTAGCCAGAGGACTAAGCGCCTTACTCAAGCTCCTCCTCTTCCTCCTCCTCCTCCTCTTCCTCCTCTCCATCTTCCTCCTCCTCTTCTTTCTCCTCTTGAATCCAGGGCAGCTCCCTGAGTTAAAATCAAAGGTAGGGGCTGGAGTGATAGCACAGCGGGTAGGGCGTTTGCCTTGCACGCGGCCGACCCAGGTTTGATTCCCAGCATCCCATATGGTCCCCGAGCACCACCAGGAGTAATTCCTGAGTGCATGAGCCAGGAGTGACCCCTGTGCATCACCGGGTGTGACCCAAAAATAAAACAAAACAAAAAGTCAAAGGCAGGAAGTGAACCCCAAGGTCTTCTCCTGGCCCTATTTTCAGTAGAGTGTCTGTGACCCCCGTGACCAGATCTGAACCCCTCAACCAAGAGTGGATCAAGAGAACTCCACCCTGGGCCATGGAGGTAGTGCAGTGGGTCGGGCCTTTGCCTTGCATGCGGCCAACTTAGGTTTGGTCCCAGTACCCCACATGGTCCCCTGAGCACAGAGCCCGGAGCCAGCCGCCCTCAGCACCACTGGGTGTGTTCTCCCGCACCCCCCGAATGAAGAAAGGAACTTTCAAATAATGAGGATGAGTTGTTTCCCCTGGAAATCTTATGTAAAGGTGTTTAAAAAATAAAAAACTTTTAAAAATATTTCTATATAGGAAGGTGCAGATAGAAAGTGTATGTGATATGCTCTCTTCTGTGTGAAAAATAAAAGCGGTTTAGAGGCCTAGGGAGATGGCTTTGCACACAGGAGCCCCAGCTTTGATCACTGGCACCACACGGTCCCCTGAGCACCGAGACAGGGATGAGAACCTCCAGGTATGGCCCAAAAGGGAATAAAGGTGGGGCTGGAGCAACAGCACAGCGGGGAGGGCGTTTGCCTTGCACGTGGCCGACCCGGGTTTGAATCCCAGCATCCCATATGATCCCCTGAGCACCGCCAGGAGTAATTCCTGAGTGCGGAGCCAGGAGTAACCCCTGTGCATTGCCGGGTGTGACCCAAAAAGCAAAAAAAATAAATAAGGGAATAAAGGAAGGGGGAATCCATGCTTGTCCACGCCTGGGAGATGTGGAACAGCAGCCGTGGCCCCCCAGGGGAGGGGTGGGTGTCTGGGGAGCATGGTGCAGGCTAGGTCCCCACCATGCCCTGTGATACACTGGGGAGCAGCGTCCTGCACCTGCTTTTCTCAAGGCCTTCCCGGCTCCTACCTGGGCGTCTCTTCCACGTCCTCGACCTCCTCTTCAGACGCCAGAGCCCCCTCTGAGCCCCGCAGGCTGCCGCTGCCGTCCTGGGACCCCGGCCCATCTCGGGGAGGCTCAGCCTGGCCAGGCCCTTCAGGGAGGATGCTGACTGTGGGGACACAGGGCGTGGGGGGAGCAGCTGGCATCACCGAGTCCCGCACCCCGTGGCCGCACCCCTTTCCCCGTGACAGCGGGACCTGTTTCTGGCCCAGACCTCTGGGCCACCTTCAGGACAGGAGGGCAAAATCCCAAGCCCAGCCCTCCTGGACACGCCCAAATGCAGGCTGGCTGCTGTGCTTTCAGGGATGCAAGGCTCGCCAACCCCTGCTGATGGTATTCCTCAAGCTTACATCCCGGAGTTTCTCTCTCTCTCTGGGTCCAAAGTTTCCATCCCCAGAGGAAAGTCTGTGTGCTAGTGGAAGTGATCCCATCATCAGACAGGATCAGGCAGTCATCAGACAGGAGTGCTCCCACCATCAGACAGGAATGCCCCCACCATCAGACAGGAGTGTTCCCACCATCAGACAGGAGTACCCCCACTATCAGACAGTCATGGCCCCACAATCAGACAGTCATGGCCCCACTATCAGACAGGAGTGCCCCCACCATTAGATAGGAGTGCCCCACCATCAGACAGTCATGGCCCCACCATCAGATAGTCATGACCTCACCATCAGATAGTCATGGCCCCACCATAAGACAGGAGTGCCCCCACCATCAGACAACAGTGCCCCCACCATCAGACAGTCATGGCCCCACCATCAGATAGGAGTGCCCCACTATCAGACAGTCATGGCCCCACCATCAGATAGTCATGGCCTCACCATCAGATAGTCATGACCCCACCATAAGACAGGAGTGCCCCCACCATCAGACAGTCATGGCCCCACCATCAGATAGGAGTGCCCCACCATCAGACAGTCATGGCCCCACCATCAGACAGTCATGGCCCCACCATAAGACAGGAGTGCCCCCACCATCAGACAGTCATGGCCCCACCATCAGACAGGAGTACCCCCACCATCAGACAGTCATGGCCCCACCATCAGATAGTCATGGCCCCACCATAAGACAGGAGTGCCCTCACCATAAGACAGAAGTACTCCCACCATCAGACAGGAGAGCCTCCACCATCAGACAGAACTCAGTCCTTTTCACTGTTTCTCTGTGGTCGCTTGTCCCTGACAATGACAACACCTTGGTGGGGAGCCGGGTTGTCAGAGTGGGGGCAGGGAGGCTCACCAAGCAGCTACGGTGAAACAGACAAGGGGAGATTATCTCGATACCGGGTGATCCCCCAGAGCTCTGGGTGTCTTGGTGGCCTCGGGCCAAGAACGAACCACAAACAGCGGCACACCTGTGCCCCTGGGGGTGTCGATGGTGACAGCACCCGCTCATGGCCCCTCTGCCCCACGCTTGCCCAGGGATGTACCGGCTAACTGTGTGGGCCTCACCCTGGCCCGAGCGTGCAGAGTAGCACTCACTGCTATTTGGTCTTTCCCTTCCGCTTCACTGCACACGGTCCCTGCTTCCCAAGGCGCCTCTCCCCTCCCCCTGCTGCTGGGGGCTTCCAGGACAGGCGACCCCAACTCACGGGGGCAGGGGTGCTGGCTGACCCTCCAGATGCCTCCTGGTACAGCCCACAGCCCCCCGAGCCCAACAAGCACTGCTGGGGTGTGCAGCGCGGCTCCCGCACGAGGGCCCTAGTCTGGAGGTGGGACAGGCCCCATGTGCCAATCCGTGCTGCTGTCCGGCTATGGCCGCATCTCCCCGAGCCAGGGCCCGCCAGTATGGGGGGCCCGCAGGGGACAGGGTGCACAGAGACTTTCCCAGCAACGCAGGGTGAGACCAAGCCTGCCCCCAGCCCCCGTTACAGACCAGAGGGGCTCCGAGAGGCTCAGGGGCTTGTCCAGGCCCACGCAGGGTGCCACAGGCCCAGCCAGGCCTCCTGACTCCCAAACTAGATGGTGAAGGTGCCCGTGAGTGCTCCCCACACAGGAGGATAAACCGGAGGCCCAGTGCTCGGTATCTGGAGCCATGGGTGCTGTCCTTGCCTCTATCCTCAGTGTCCCTGTGTCACTGTACTTCCCGGGTGCTGTGACTGGACACAGTTGTTCCCTCCTTTCCTCTTGGGCCAGGCCTGGACCACGTCCAGGGCCCTGTTAGCATTTTATTTACTTCGTCTTTGTTTCTGTTTGGGGGGTCACACCCAGCGATGCTCGGGAATGACTCCTGGCGATGCCCGGGGGACCATATGGGATGTTGGGGATCAAACGCCCAACCCGCTATACTGTAGCTCCAGCCCCACGCTTCCTATGCCTTCTTTTTTTAAAAAAAATTCAGTTTTGGGGCCACACCCAGCGATGCTCAGGGGTTCCTCCTGGCTCTGCACTCAGGAGTCACTCCTGGCGGTGCTCAGGGGACCCTATGGGATGCCGGGGATCAAACCCAGTCAGTCATGTGCAAAGCAAGCGCCCTTCTTGCTGTACCGTCGCTCCCACCTCCTGTCTTCATTTCAGAACCACAGATTCCTCAGCCCTGAGGAGAGGGCGGAGCCCAGGGAAGGGCAGGCGGGGCTGCCTGCCCAGGGATGCCAGGAGCCATGGCCCCAGCCCCCCACTGCAGACTGGGGCTGTGTCCACCCCCCTCACTGCAGGTCACCGCTGCTGAAGGGCTGGGGTTCTCAAGTGCCTGTGACACAGCACCCCTGGGCCACATCCTCTCTCCCAGCCTGGCTCTGGCGGGTGGGTGCCCACCTGGGGAAGGAGCTCCAGCTGCCCACACCAGCAGACGGGAGCCGGAGGCCCTGGGCTTGAGGCTGTGCCTGGACCTCAGGCCATACACAGCCCTGACCCCAACCTCCACCTTCTTTGGCGGGCCCAGAACCCCAGGACTGCGGATGCTGTGCCCAGCAGTCCCGGCTGGGGGGCTGGAGATAGCACAGCGGGCAGGGCACTTGCCTGGCACATGGATGGCACCAGCCCTGGTTCAATCCCTGGTACCACATCGAGTTCCTCGAGCACTGCCAGGAGTGATTGCTGAGCACAGGGCTAGGAGTAAGCCCTGAGCACTGCCGGGTGTGGCCCCCGAACAGAATCCTGCTCCCATCACCTGCTGCCTTCCGCAGTGGCTTAACTTTTGGGTGAGTCACAGCCCCCTTCAGGGGTTCCTGGTGCCTGCGGCCTTGTCCCCGAAAACCAAATCCCGGCTTCTCTAGATCTGGTGCACCCAGAACCCAGGAGGGCTGCCCACCTTGACCCCGTGCCACGCCCCCTCTCCTACCTCCAGGCTCTGCTCCCCAGCGCTCCCCCCCAGGGGTGCCCTCCTTCCCCAAGCATTTGAGATGACGTCGGGGCGCTTCCCCCAGCCCAGGAGCTGGTGTGCACGGTCCAGGCGGTGTAACATAGTGTGTGTGACAGCACAGTGGGGGTGCCAAGGGGAGCCAGATACTTTCTGCATGAAACTGCCTGGTGTTTAATGGTCACAACTAATTGTGTGTGTGTGTGTGTGTGTGTGTGTGTGTGTGTGTGTAGTGCCAGAAGTTGAACCCAGGGCCTCACACCTATCAGGCAAGTGCGCCACCACTGAACCACATCTTAACCCTGACTCTTCCGGGGGACACACCCGGTGGTGCTGGCGACGGTCAGGTCTGTCTTCAGGGCACCCCTGTATGTGGTGCCAAGGATGGAAGCTGGGCCTCCAAAGGCAGGGCTGTATGTGGCCCTTTGAGTCTTCTCCCTGGTCCGTGTGCGCGCGCGTGTGTGTGTGTGCGTGTGTGTGTGCGTGTGTGTGTGCATACGTGTGCGTGTGTGTGTGCATACGTGTGTGTGTGCGTGCGTGTGTGTGTGCATGCGTGTGTGTGTGTGTGTGTGTGTGTGTGTGTATGTGTGTGTGTGTGTGTGTGTTGGGCCAACCTGGCCTGCACTCAGGAATCACTCCTGTCTAGGCTGGGGGCACCGAGTGTGGTGCTGGGAATCCAACCTGGGGTAGCTGTGTACAAGACAAATACCTACCCGCTGTGCTACCCCTCTGGTCCAACCCCGATTTCACTAAGTTTGGTTTGGGGCCACATCTGGTGATACTCAGGACGTTCCTCCTGGCTCTGCACTCAGGAATTCCACCTGGCAGTGCTTGGGGGACCATGTAGGATGCCAGGGATCAAACCCAGGTCAGTCACATGCAAGGCAAATACCTTCCCTGCTGTACAATCACTCTGGCAATATTTTTTTTTTTAACATTACTCCTCACCCCAAACACGGGCGTCTGGGGTGACTGGGACTCAGGGGTTCCTGCTCCCGACCCCGACTAAGTCCTCCCTCCTGTTCCCCCAGTACCCTAGGCCACGCTGCCTCACCCCCCCCATCCCACCCCAGCTTCCTTTCAGGCCTCCCTATCCATTGCCACCTGGCGGGAAGCAAGAACAGCATGTAGCCACAGGCCGGAGGGGCTCGGGAAGCATTTTAATGTCCGAGGAAGCACGTGTGCCTGTGCCCGAGTCGTTTCCCAGCCACCAAAGAGCAGGATGTGGTCAAGTAGCTGGAGAATTTCTTCCAGGGAAAACTGTGGGTGAGATGCTGAGGTCATGGGTACCCACTGGGAGCTCCCGCTTGGCTCTCCCAGCCTGGGGGGGGGTTCCTGGGGTGCCTGCCCTCAGAGGACGGGGTCCTGGGAGGGGGGCGGGGAGAGGAGGGCAGGGACACAGTTCACCGGAGAGGCAAGGCGGCCAATTGCTGCCTCCTCCCCCCCGCTACGGCTCTTCTCTCCAGGGCACCCCTTCATCAGTCTGTCCATCTGTCCGTCGGTCCGTCTGTCCGCCTGTGTCTCCCAGGCTCCTTCCTCCCTCGCTTCATTGGCCCCCCGCTGCCACCACTCCTGAAACAGAGGAAAAGACAGGAGGGACGGGTGGCTGGGTAGAGGGCGCAGGGAATGAGTGAGAGTGGCCTGGTGGCAGCCGGGAGCATTGGGAAGGGCAGGGACGCTGGACGACATCCGGCCGAGCCCAACCCTGACGGCCTGTGCACGTGACCTCCCCAGGGAGTGGTCCGAGCCGGATCTCTAAAAGAGATCATCCTGGATTGCGGGGCCCCAGTTGTGAGGATGGGCGCTGCTGGGACCAAGGGGAGCCAGGACAGTGGGGGTCGCCCGCAGCTCTGAGACTGGGACTCGCCCATGGCCAGCAGGAACGCCCTCCACCCCTGGACCGTGGCCCTGGGGCTATGAGCAAGGCAGCTCCTACTCTCCGTGGGGCCCTCAAGGCAGCCCAAGGGAATGTGCTCCCCAGTGCCGGGCCCCTGGCTGGTGCCACCCGTGACCTGTGCTCTGGGCCCACGGAGCACCCTCTGTGTCCTGCAGCCGGGGAGGGCAGCTCCTCCCAGAGGCGGGAGAGCAGGACAGACGGGGTGCTGGGCGCCTCAGCTCTCAGCACCCCAGCAGGACGCCACTTCAGACGTGCTGAGCACCCTCCCCACCAGTACCAGTTGGCTCTGGGCATGTTGCCCTTGCTGCCCCCTCGGATCCAGCAGCTCAGGCGCGCCTGCCCTGCCGGCTCCAGGCTGGCCATAGCTCCACTGGCCCGGCAAGGGCTGCTGGGAGGCCCCTCATGATGTCCCCACCCTCTCACGTCCTGGCAGTCCCCACACCCCAGTGGGCCAAGGTGGCTGTCCCCAGGCTCAGGGCCCTCGAGAGGCCCCTCGGCAGCCTGGGGATACTGGGGAAGTCGCAGCCGCCGCTGCAAGCCCCCCAGGTTGATGGTGCAAGGGCCCGAATTGGAGCATGTGACACGCTGTCCCAGCCCACTCTCTGCTCTGCCCCACACTTGGGGGCAGGAGGCCTGGCACATCACAGCCCTCCCTCTCACTCCTGATGAACTGGAGAACAGCAGAGAGGGAGGGAGGGAATGGATGAGTGAGAGGGCAAGTGAACACATGAATGAATGAATGAATGAGCAAATGGGTGAATGAGCAAATGAATGAACAAACACAAATATTCATTCACAAATGAATGAACGAATGTATGAAAGAATGAGTGAAGGAATGTATGAATGAGTGAGTGAGAGAATGAGAGCAGATGAATGAATGAATGAAGAATGAACGCCCTGCCCGCCCGTCTCCAGAGGCTGTGATATTCAGGGGAAGCAGATTCTGGTGCCGAGATCCCTCCTGGCCCCAGTCTGCCTCCGGCTGGCGCAGGGCTGAAAGGAGGCAGCTCTTCACCCGGCTCAGGCCAGCGGTGCCCCCCCCCCCCCAAGGGGGCTGGAATCTCCTCAGCCCAACCAGCCAAGCCCCCGTGCAGCAGTTGCTAGGAACTGTGGGCAGCTCCCCTGAGTGACCTCAGCAAGAAGGGGGCCCGCCGGGAACTGCTCTGTCTGTGCTGGGGGCAGGGAAGACCCCCACACCCAGGAGAGGCCTCCAAACTCAAGGCTTGAGTCTAGGGTCCTGGCCGGGCCGACCAGGCCGAGAGTCCTGGGGTCGGGGGCTCTCAGCTTGGGGCAGTGCCCCCAGGTGATCAGGGACATCCCTAGCACCCCACCCAGGCACATACAAGACCCCACAGACGCGTCACTTACTGCTCTGCACCTCACAGGTCACGGTGGCCTCGGGCTCCTGTGTGGGGAGGAGGAGGGGAAGCGTGTACGGACTCCAGCCTCGTGGGCCAGTGCTCCCTCGCCCTGGGCCCTCCTCCCTTCTCCTCTGGGCACCCTCAGCCCTTCACTCAGACTGAGCCCCATCTCGGATGGCCTGCCCCCCACCATTGCAGCTTCCCTCCTTTCTTCCAGGCACCCCTGCTCCTACCCCCTTTGCCGGCTGCCGGGCCCTCCTACTCCCACTCTGACCCAGCTCCCGGAACCCGTGCTGACCTGCTCCTCAGCCTTCCCGTGGAACACTGGCTGTGGCAGGACCTTCTCCAGCCTGTGCAGGAGCCACGCCACCAGCCTGCAGGCGGGAGAGAAAGCTCGTGGGGAAACTGAGGCCAGGCAGCTCCCCCGTCAGGTTTTAAGCAAGTCTGCCCAGCAGAGAGGCCAGAGCCCTGGGGTCAGCCCCAAAGACCACTAGTCCCTCCCAATCTCCCTCAGCAAGCCCCTGACTGTGGCTTAGACCCCTGGACCTGGAGATGCATTTTAGTGCACACATATGTATACATATATGCACACATACATGCACATATATATGCACAGAAGTATCACATTCATGTTTATACCCCAGACATGTATATATGCCACAAGTACATGCAAACCACATGCACATGTCACCCATCTATGCGTGAAAACACACTACATATACACATACACACTGTGCACATGCCACCTACATGCATGCCTACACACTACACATATACATGCCATGCACATGCCACCCGCATACATGCATGCCTACACACAACACATATACATACACACCATGCACATGCATGCGTACAACACTGCAGAATGGAGCGTGACAGCCCCTCACCCCATTTTTACAGACATGCACCCTTTGGCCCCAACTCCTTTGACCTCTCCTGCAGACTCCTGCTGGTGAGCTCAGGATGCCTGGGCGAGAGGAGTGATGGGTTGGGGAAGGAGGTACCAGCAAAGCACGTGCCTTGGATGCATGAGACCTGAGGCTCAACCTCTAGCACTGCAAAAAGAGACCTGGGAGGTGGCTAAAGGGCTGGGTCACGGGTGGGAATCCAGGTTTGGTCCCTGGCCCCACATGGATGCCTGAGCACTGCACCAAGCACTGCACCACCCCAGCACCAAGCCGGGATCTGGCCCCTGAGCACCACGGGGTGCAGCCCCCCAAAAAACAAAACAAAAACAAAAAATGTGGAAGAAAGCTAAACGCTCGTCTGTAAGGCACCAGCGGTACCAGGGTGAGACGGAAGGAAGCAGACAGCAGTAGACAGAACCGCCTCAGAGAGAGCCGGTCCGGGTGCAGAAGGGGGATGAGGAGCAGTGCGGGAGAGGAGAAGTGTCCCCCGACATCTGCATCTGCGCAGCCTCCGGGAGCCCCTTTGGTGTTTTCTCCCCAAACACGTGTTACTTTTGCCCTTCAAGGTCTGACCTGAGTGTGGGATAGGTGCGAGGGACGGACCCTTTTTTCTGCCAAGGGCCATTTGGATATTTGTAACATCATGTGTGAGCTGTACAGTGCAGGCAGCCGGCCACAGAGAGTCGCACATGTTTCTGATCCATCCTGCACCAAGGCCAGACCCCAGGATGTCATGGCCCTGCGTAACCCCAGGCATACGTCCCCCGCCCCTGCTAGGGCCGAGCACTGGCCCTGCTCCCTCGGGAGGTGCACACAGAGGACTCACCTGACCCTGTCCTCAGGGGGTGGCAGGGAGGTGGCCTGGGGTTCTAGCAGCACCTCTGGGACGGGCTCCTCCTCTGGTTCTGGGGGGCTGGGACTGGACAAAGGGGGACTCTCTGGAACTTGCAGAGCTGAGTCCATTTCCAAAGGGGGTCCTGGGAGATCTAGGAAGTAGGGAGAGCAAACAAGACTCTGTGACCCCTGAGGGCACCGGGGACCAGATTCAGGGTGCCAACACAACCAAGGGAACAGCTTGAGACCACCCTATCTCCCAAAACCCAGAAATGGAGGCCCAGAGAGGGGAAGGCTCATGGCTAAGACCAGCCAGGCATGTCCCAGGCCACTGTCTTCACCCTGAGGAGGTTTCAGTGCCTCCCACACCTGCTTCTCCCTGCAAACTTAGGAAAGTACAGGTGATGGTTCTCACCAGGATGCCCCCTCCACCCCCGTCCTGCTGTAGCCCCGCCCACAACCCTGTGGCTCTGCCCCAAACCTCTGTAGCCCCGCCCCCAAACAGCTGTAACCTGTCCCCGAACTGCTGTGGCCCCGCCCCAAGCAGCTGTGGCCCCACCCCAAATGGCTGTGGCCCCGCCTGTTTCGTCTGTATCTCCGCCCATGGCACTTTCCCGTACCTGCGTCGTGGTCGTTGGGGGTGGCACCTGAGGTCTTCTCGCTGTAGCTCTGGGGAGCAGAGAGTAGGGTCATGAGCAAAGCCTGCTGGGGAGTCCCCTTCCCCGCTGTCACTCCTCCCATCACGCCCCCTCCAGAGCCTGGGGATCCGAAAGTAGGAACAGTCTGCGGGAAAGGCAGGCTCTTCTTGGGGGCCCCCCAAACCCTGCCAGGGTTACCAGCTCCCCTTTCTTGGCTCACCTCACAGGTGGGTGGAGGCTGAGGCAGCACCTTCTCCAGGTTCTGCTCGAACCAGTGAAGCAGCCAGGGCCTGCACAGCCACAGGGGGTCAGCGGAGAGGCCTCAGGGCATGCAGGGGTCCCAGGCCCCACCAGTCCCTTCCGCCCTTGGCTTCCTCTCTCAGTGGGTCCCCTCAAAGGACCCCGGGGGTAGTGGGGTTTCAGCCACACTCAGATCCTGACTCAAGCCTACTCCAGACTCTGGAACAATAGGTCCAGCTTGGCGCGTGGGCAGGCTGTGGGGCTGAGGGTCTCTGTGCCCCAGGGATTTCCGTGGAGGGACAGATGGGCCTGTCCCCTGAGCGTCACTCAGGGCCACACACATAGAACAGCGTCTTTGCTCTAAGGCTTGTCACGGCAGCTCTGAGGGCTTGTTTTTCACGAGCGCTGCCTTTCATTTTGCACAGGGCCTCATGAATCACGTAACTTGCTCTGGAGCAAATGTTGGGGTGCGGGTCCATCCACCGTCCGTCCCCACGTGCTCGGGTCTCCCCCCACAACATCTGGCCAAAGGAAAGCTGAATGTCCTGTGGGCTTGTCATCCTCATCATTTTGCTTCCACGAGTGAGCTGGGGGCCCTGGGGACCCTGACCCGGGCGGCCTCCCGGAGCAAACACAGCAGGGGTGAGGGGCAGCAGCAAGAGGATGCAGAGTGTGTGACGCCCTCGCTGCCCTGGGTGCCCCCCTGTGCTGAGCCCCCTCTGCCAGCCAGACCAGAGCCCTAAGCCCAGAACCCTAAGCGCTGCCCACACTGTCCCCCCCCACACTACAGTTCAGAGGTTCCCAACCCAGTCCTCGGGGACAGAAACTCACCCCGTGTCCTGGGCCCTGAGGGTGTCGCTGGGTCCATCGGCCTGTCCTGCAGGGTCAGGGCAAAGAGACAGGTGTCAGCCACGGGACCTGCCCAGGACCCCCAGGAGCCCAACTCCAACCCAGGGTCAAAGCAGGACCTTGGATGAGCAGCTCTGGGCAAGGGGGTCCCCCTGGACAGCCCCAGTCCACAGCCGCTCCTGCCCCGCCCTGTCCCCACAGGAGCCTCACCTGAGCACCCAGAGCTGCAGTGTCCCTGGGCCTGTGGTCCTGCCTGCGGGGACAGACACACAGATGTGGACTGAGACACAGACGTGGACTGAGACACACATGTGGACAGATTCAGATGTGGACAGAGACATGGACAGACACACAGACATGGACAGACACACAGATACGGACAGACACACAGACGTGAACAGATGCACAGACATGAACAGACACAGATGTGGACAGACACACAGACATGGGCAGACACACAGACATGGACAGACACACAGATGTGGACAGACACAGATGTAGAAAGACACACAGGCATGGATAGACACAGATGTTGGACAGACACACAGACATGGGCAGATACACAGATATGGACAGACACCGATATAGATAGGCACACAGATGTAGACAGACACACAGACATGGACTGAGACACAGACATGGACAGACACACAGACATGGACAGACACAGATGTGGACAGACGCACAGGCATGGATAGACACAGACATGGACAGACACGGACATGGACAGACACACAGACGTGGGCAGACACACAGACCCAGCTCCAGGGCAGGCAGAGACGTGGACGGGTCTCCTGGCCGCAGAGCACGGCAGTACCTGAGCCAGGCCCTCGGCGCCAGCCTCAGGGCTGCTGGTGGGTGCACCCAGGCGCAGGGGCTGCGGGACCACCTTCTCCATGCTTCTTCCGAGCCAGCTCAGTACCCGGCCACTGGGGCTGCCGAGGGACAGACAGACACTGGCCGACCCTCCCTGCCGGACCCTCGGTCAACACCCTGAAGAGCTTGGACCTCCCGTGAGCCCTCGGAGAAGCCGCCTCCTGAGCCATGTCCCTCCCTGGGAAATAGACTCGTGGCCTGGCCAGGCTCCGTGGGCCACCCCAGCCTCCTTCACCCGCGGCTGGCGGGGAGCCTCGGAGCCCCTCACTCTTTCCCCCGCCTCCCCTGGCCTGACCCGGGGCCCATCTCGCAGAGGGCACACGCCCGTGCTCCGGAAGGGCTGGGGGTTGCGTGGGGAGGCCTGGACGGGCTGTGAACTGTGGCCATCTCTGGCACACGGGGAGACTCCGTGTCCCGCCTGGATCCGCTAAGCCCGAGACCCCCCCCCCCCCCCCCCACATCCTGCTCCTCACCAGACTGAGCCGTCAGCCCCTACCTCCTCCCTCTCCTTCCCGCAGGTCCTGGGCCTTTGTCAGCGGATGACTAAGGCCCAGCACGGTGTCAGCCTCCACCCCGCCCGGGAGGAGCCCCAGTTGGGTTGGGGTCTCGCCGCAGGAGGGCCCAGGGCGCTGAGCTGCTGTACCTGTTCATGTCTGGGCCCACTGCGACCGGGGCCTGCGGGGCTGTGGTCGGCAGAGTGGGGGGCGCCTGGGTTCCTGGAAAAGAACCCCCTAGACTAGATGCGATGCCTCGGCGAGGGCTGTTTCTGTGGGGGGAGAGTCAGAGCAGGGGAAGGGGGAGCCTCCCCAAGGGGGTCCGAAGGCCACCCCGCTCAGATGAGGAGCCCCCCAAAGGTCAGCTTCCTCACAGCTGAGTTTCCCTTCTCATCTGCAGAGCTGCCTGCCTACGCCCCGGGCCAGCGCCCCGCCCGCGAAGGGCACCTACAGGTGTGGGCACCCGCCACTCACCCTCGGGGCTCGGCTCAGCCGCTGCCACGTCCTCCCCCTCGGGTGGGTCCTCGGAGGGCTACAAACAGGAGCACAGAGACTCGGTGAGATCAGCCT
Source organism: Sorex maritimensis (assembly GCA_030324115.1). Classification (NCBI taxonomy): domain Eukaryota; kingdom Metazoa; phylum Chordata; class Mammalia; order Eulipotyphla; family Soricidae; genus Sorex; species Sorex maritimensis. The sequence goes on along the minus strand of JASTTN010009168.1, from coordinate 16,008 downwards.
GGCTCCAGCCGGGGCAGCCCCAGCCCACCATCCCCCCCAACCCCGCCACACACACACAGCCCTCACAATCCAACAACTCCACTCATTGCTGTGTGTAAAATTCACCAAGGACACCCCCTCACAGCCCCAGGACCTCTCACCTAGGCCGCGCCCTCCACACCCACGGCCACACCCCTGTCCAGAGGGGGAATGGTCAAGGGCAAGAGTCAGGCCCCAGCCCAGCCCCCAGCCCCACAGCGGCCCCAGCTTCAGTCTTCGCCATCTGCCTCCCAGATGCACCTCCCTATGCTGTGTACACACACACACACACACACACACACACACATACACACACCCATTCACTCATGTGCACAAGCACGCAGACATAGGAATGTATTCAGTGACACAAACACATGTGCATGCATAGATCTGCATTGTTGCACATAGACACACACAACACATGTATGCACATGTGTGTGCAAGCATGATCGGGCACAGTGGCAATTGCCAGGTTGTAGATACATGTATGTATGCAAGCACATGTGTATATACCTTTAAAGGTACAGGTATGGATCAACATACCCACATTCATGTGTAAATGCACATTATAGTCACAGGTGCACACACAAGACATTTGCATAGTACACAGACATGAGCTCAGGCATGCGCCAGCTCACATGTGCATCAGCACACAAAGAGCGATGAGTGTTCTGCAAGGCATACAACAACACTTACAAGTATACACGTGTGAGCACAAACCCGGGCATCTAAGCACATACAGGAGCACCCAAATGAAGCATGTATACATACACATGCAAATATACCCACCTGCAAAGACGCATGTGCATACAAGCACATACATTAACACACTCAGAACCATGCATCTCTACATATTTAGACACACTAGCATGCTGCATAAACACCTAGGCAAATGCATGTGTTTCACATAAGCATAAATACACATACATACACACACATATAAATGTGGTTGTGTACACACAATGAACAAAAACATAGGCACCGACATTACTAAGGGCACAAGTCACTCATCTACATGTATATCTCTTTGTGTACAAACACATATGCACACAATCCCCATGAGGATGGAGCACTGTTTCCTGAAAGTGCCCAGAACTACCCAGTACTGGCCTCACCTCTGCCAGGGGTGCCCCACCTCCTCAGCCCTCCAGTTCCCACTCAGGCCAGGAAGTTCTTATGCACAGTTTCCAGTCTCCAGAGGGAAGATGGCTCTCTCCCTCCTGAGTGGCCAGAGTCCTCGGTCTGACACACTTATGTGGCCCTCTCCCTGGAAACTCAGCGCAGCACCCCGTAAATTGGTAAAATGACCTGGCCACACGCTTGTCTGCTAATCCCAATGGCTAGCTCAGCATTCCATTCGGAACTGAGTCTCAGTTCTGGCATCCGTTCGAAGCTCAATCAAATCTGTTCAGCTGAGCCTCCGTCATCAGGCTCCCAAACTGATGGGTGCAGACCTGGCAAGTGTTGATGCTCTCAAAGGAAGTTTCTAGTAACGCTGCTCAATGAATCGGTGTCAGGATACAAACTGTTACTGGTCCACAAGAATAAGCAGTTTGCATCACAATGCATATCAATACACAACTTTCTTCATCAAGAACTTTCTTTTTTTTGGGGGGGTCACACCCGACGATGCACAGGAGTTACTCCTGGCTCTGCACTCAGGAATCACTCCTGGCGGTGCTCGGGGGACCCTATGGGATGCTGGGAATCGAACCCAGGTCGGCCGCGTGCATGGCAAATGCCCTACCTACTGTGCTATCACTCCAGCCCCAGAGAACTTCTTACTACAGCGGCTGGGGAGACAGTACAGCAGCAGGTAAGGTGCTTGCCGGCACATGGTTGGCCTTGGTTCATATGACCCTGGCGTACTGTCCCTGGAACATACCAGGAGTGACCCTTGAGCACAGAGCTAGCACTAAACACTGAACATGGCTGAGTGTGGCCCAAATTCAAAAAGAAGGAAAAGAAAAATAAATGAAAAGCTTCTTCCTACAAAGCAAACCAAAGTAGTAACCTTAGTGAGACCGTCGGCTTACAGTCCGCAAGCTCCTACCTCATCACCATCAACCCTGGCTGCTTCCAGAAGCTCACGTCTGGACCTCACAGACCAGCGAACAATGGCCCCTGGGCCAAACGGGCCAAATCCAGGCTGTTGTTTATTTTCACAAATGCAGTTTTATTAGCACACAGCTGTGCTAATTTGCTTTTGTATTGGCTGTGACAGTTTTCCTGTTACAATTGGTAGAGGTGTGTTGCGGCCAGAGTGATAGTACAGCAGGCAGGGTGCTTGCCTTGCACCCAGATTCACTCTCTGGCATCTCATACGGTCCCCTGAGCACCACCAGGAGTGATTTCTAGGTGCAGAGCCAGGAATGACCCCTGGGCATTGCTGGATGTGGACCAAAACCAAACAAACAAAAAACCAAAACTAAAAATACAGTTGGCAGAGTTGAGTTAACTTGAGTTGAGTGCCCAACAAGAACGAAAACCTTTACTAGGTGTTCTGTCACAGACAAAAAATACATAGTTTTAGGCAAACCCTATCGACTCCCTTGGCCCATGCTATGCAATCTAAGAAATGCTAATTCAAGTTTCCTTCTGTCTCCACCTTTCTCTGGAGCTCTCTGACCAGCAAGCCACATCCTTCTGAGACCTCCTTCTTACCAGACTTTCAGTCTCCTCTCCTGTGGGCTGTGGTTCAGGTCCTGGATCCGCTTCGGCCTCCTCCTCCTCCGTGTTGGTGTCGTGAGGGGTCGCCGGGGGCTGAGGCAGCACCCTCTGGATCCAGCCCAGCATCCTGGCACCTGTAAAGGAGCCATGTCCGTGGGCCCCAGAGTTGCTCCCACATTTTGGAGGCCGCTTTGCTGCGTTACACATTTCCCCCCTTCCTAATCTTACCTTTGGTCATTTTTGCAATCATGCCTTAAGGAATTTGCCTTCTAGAAATACTCAAGTCTGCACGTTATGCATAACGACATTGTTCATGACAGTGTCTTAGGAAAAGATGAAAAAGGGGGCTGGAGCGATAGCACAGCGGGTAGGGCGTTTGCCTTGCATGCGGCCGACCTGGGTTTGATTCCTCATCCTTCTCAGAGAGCCCGGCAAGCTACCGAGAGTATCCAGCCCACACGGCAGAGCCCGGCAAGCTCCCCATGGTGTATTCGATATGCCAAAAACAGTAACAACAAGTCTCACAATGGAGGTGTCACTGGTGCCCGCTCTAGCAAATCGATAAAGAACGGGACGACAGTGCTACAGTGCTAATGTTTTAAAAGAAAAAATGTCTGTTGGGACTAGAGGGACAGAACAGCAGATAGGGCACTTGCCTCGTACTTGGCCAATACAGGCTCAATCCTGAGCACTGCTAGGAGGGATTCCTTGGTGCAGAGCCAGAAGTCACCCCTGATCATTTCCGGGTGTGGCCCCCAAACAAAAAAAAGCACCACAATGGTCCCCCAAGCCCTGTCAGCAATGATCCCTGAGTACAGAGTCAGGAGTACTGAGCAAAAACAGGATCTACGAAAAGTCAGTGGTTGGAATCAACTGCAGGTGTGCCTGGAGCGGAGGGAGGTAAGAGAGAAGGGACCAAGATGCCAGCAATAGCTGGGAATGGTCACACTGAACAATGTCTGAGTGTTAAAGGTAGGTAAAGGGGTACACACAGGAACCTTTCAGTATCTGTACTGAAACCCTAGCAAACCACAATGCCTAAAAGGAGAGACAGAGAGAGAGAGAGAGAGAGAGAGAGAGAGAGAGAGAGAGAGAGGGAGAGAGAGAAAAGAGAGAGGAGAAGAAAAGCACCTGCTATAGAGGCAGACAGAGGGTGGAGGTGGGGTGACGGGAGGGAATGTGGGGACACTGGTGCTGGGAAACATACACTGGTGGATGGATGAGTGTTGGAACACTGTAGGACTGAAACCTAGTTATGAAGAGCTTGGTAAAGATCTATCTCACAGTGACTCAATGATAAAATTTTTTTCACACACAGATATAAATATTTATTTATAAATCAAGCAAATAACAATGTTAAATAAATTTTATCATCTTTTTTTTAATTTTATTTTATCACCATGTGGAAAGTTACAAAGTTTTCAGGTTTATGTCTCAGTTATACCGTATTCAAACACCTTCCCTTCACCAGTGCCCATATTCCACAACCAAAATCCCCGGTATACCCCCCGCCCCCTACCCCAACTGTATAACTGATGAATTTCACTTCATTTTCTCTTCACCTTGATTACGTTCCATATTTCAACACAAAACTCACTATTGTTGTGGGAGTTATATCCTCAAACAAGATAACTCTATTAAGGAAGCATTTGATAATTAGTTTTCCATTAAAAGATTGTATGTTTTCAGGTTTTAGAAAAGGTCACGCGGCCGCTAATGTGGCCGCGCGGCTTGGATGTGTCCCAGTCCCAAATTCAATAATAAAATCTTAATATAAGGAGTAAGCCCTGAGCACCACAGGACAGGGGGTCCCAAAGACTGAGAAATGACGAAGGGCTGTTAAACCCTCTTCGCGGGCTTCACTGAGCCCTCCCCGCCCTACTGTAGAAAGGTGGAGTTTCTAGAAGCATTTCTGGGCGGGGAAGGCTCTAGCCTCAGACTCAAACCCCTGCCGGCTGTCCCGGCTGACACCACCAGGCCAGTGCGGGCCAAGTGAGACCCGGGGCCCAGCAACTCGCACGCCCACCCAGCCGAGCCGAGGGAAAGGGCAGGAGCAGACCCCGGGTCCAGAACCCCAGCCCCAGGCCCCGCTGCCCGCCCCTCCGGTCCCTCCTGACTCTGGGCAGAGTCAGACCCTGGCTCTCACCCCTCTGGTGTTCACTGCCCCGCAGGTAGTGGACGTATCTCGGTGCCTGAGATCTCATGTCTAGGATGGCATGTGGCTCTGGCCCGACCAGCCGCAGGAGCACCAGGGCCCAAACCCCTGAGGAGCGCTCTCTCAGACCACACACCCCTCAGACCACCCTTCATCCCATCCTCCCCGCAGGACCCAAGAGGCACAGAGAGGTCAGGCATCCTGCCCAGAGCCACACAGGCAGGATGTGGCAGCTCACACCAGGCCTGTCTCCAGAATCCTTCAGGTCGGAGAGATAGTAATGAGGTGAAGGCCTTGCTCCATGCTGACCCCAGTTCAAATCCCGAGTATTGCACCTAGGGTGCAAGTACTACCAGGGGGTCGCTCCTGAGCACAGAGCCAGGAATCGTCCCTCACCCACTGCTGGCCAAATTGCCATTTTTCAGGCAGGGGCCAAGAGGCGGTTGGAGGGCAGGTAGCTTTCATAGGCTGGTTCTGCAAAACATGTCCCATAGGGCAGCACTTTTGACTTGTGTTTCAGAACCTTCTGGAAGGGTCTAAGGAAGCCTTCCTCACTCTCAGTGTTTCCCCTCTCCCCCAGCACTGCCATTTCCTCCTCTGCCTTTTCGGCATGTCCCTGTTGGCCCCATGTGGCTTCAGGACAATCTGTTGAGACGGTCCCCTGGGAAGGGCTGTCCAGGATAACGGATGCAGCTTGCACCACAGCCTTCCAGAATCTTCTGGAAGGTTGGTAAAGACACAAGTTCGAGGTCTCCACACGCTCTGGGGACATATTTCACCAGCTGTCCTGAGGATGCTGAGACATGCTGAGGTGTGAGCACCACAATGTAGGGGGGTGAGGGTGGGGGGTGTCCCCCAACCTAGCACAGTGCTCAGACCTCACTAGCAGAGGCAGGGGGGTCCCACCAACTGCCTCCCCCACCCCAGCCCCATTACCTGCTCTGAGCGCCCCGCCAGCCAAGAAGGGCCTTGTCCCGGCCACTCAGCACTGCAAACACTCAGGATTAGTGACACGGCCAAGCCGAGAGAGAGAGCCGTGTGCAAAGGATTAGCAGGTGCTGAGAGGGGTGGGAGGTGGCGGGCGAGAGAGCCCTGTGCCCCAGGGAGAGAGCCCCACGACCCGACGCCCAGCGGCCGCGTGCAGGGACCCTCCGGGACCCGCCCGGGAAGCAGGGTCCAGCTCAGCTCCCCGCTGACTGCGCCAGGACACAGCCGGGCTGCCGGAGGGAGCGCCCGAGGCCCGCTGTTGTTCCAGGAGGGTCTGCGGGCGGGTCCACTCGCAGCACAGCTCTCAGCACAGGAGACGGGCTGGGCTCTGCCCGACCCAGAATCTGTCTCCAGAATCTGTTGCTGCTGCCGCTGACCCCCCGGCCGGGCCTGGACTCTGCCTGCACGACCATGAGTGTGGCGGGGGGCTGGAACAGGAGAGGTGACAGACAGACAGGCAGACAGACAGACAGATGCTGTGGATGCCGGCGTGGGGCGTGGCAGGGCGGAGAGGAGGCAGAGCCCGCCGCAGCGGGAGGGAGCCGAGGGTGCGGTGATGTGGGGACAGTGCTCGGCGGGTGCAGAGCGAGAGCAGGGCCAGGTGGCCTGGGTCAGTGGGGGGGCCTCCAGGCCACGGTGGGGTTTGCTCCTGGAAACCTGGGGTGCTGTGAGAGGGACCAAGCCCCTCTGTGGTGGGGCTTGGGAGCACATCACCGGGAGTCACGCGAGACTCATCTGTGGCTGGGACACCCCAGGGCCGCCCCTCCTGTGCCAGGCCTCTGGAGAATGTCCTCTGTGCCCGCAAGGGCTCTGCCCGTGGTAACCCTCCAGAGTGCCCTGCCCCTTCTCTGTGCCGCCGAGGGGCGGGGGAGTCTGCCCTTGGCTCCGCCTCCAAGCCCCCCTGGACCAGCCGCCCTTGTGCTCTGCCAGGCCTGCAGGCGACCACGGAGTATCGGACGTGGCCCCGGCCAGGGCAGGGATGGTGCGCCCGGGCTAGGCTGGTGGTGGCGGGTGAGGGGGGGGGAGAAAAGGGTGGAGGGAGGGGAGAGGATAGGTGAGTCGAGGGTGCTCTGCCTGGGGCTGTGGGTGACTGGGGAGGAGCCCCCTTACTGAACAGGAGACTTTGCTAAGGGGCCTGAGAGCGGCTGGAGACCCTGTGCATGTGTGCGTGTGCATGCATACGTGCGCTGCTTATGAGCATGTGTGTGTGATGTGTGTGGCTATGTGGGGGCTATGTATTGTGTGTATGTGTAGGATGTGTACCTGTGTGGTATGTGTGGCTGCATGTGTGTGCATGTGTGTGCATCTACACGTGCCATGTGGGCTATGCAGCTGCGTGTGTGCCTTGTGTACACATTGTGTCCCTGTGCATATGTGTGTGTGGCTTCATGTGTATATGTGCACATGGATGCTTGTGAGTGGTTTCAGGTATGTGCGTGTGTGTGCACTGTGTGACTTCATACTCGGGCATGTGTGTATGTGGTGTGTGTGGCTTCGTGTGTGCGCGTGTACATGCGTGTGCCTGCGGGGGTGTGCAGTCGGGCACAGGTGAGCTGGAACTGGAAAGCTTGCAGGTGTCGGCTCAGTTTGTGGAGGCCACGTGGAGCCCCGGTAAGCCCATGTCACAGAAAGGGACAGAAACGACTCCTGCAGCGCTTGGGCATCACTCAGCTGGCAAAGGAGGGGGATGACGAAAGTAGAGAGAAAGAAAGAACACACGTGCCACCGTGGCAGGGGATGGGATGGGGTGAGGGGTGGGGGAGGGATATGGGGGACATTAGTGGTGGAAAATGTGCACTGGTGGAGGGATGGGTGCTCGATCATTGTATGACTAAAATGTAATCATGAAAGTTTGTAACTGTATCTCACAGTGATCCAATAAAAAAAAATTAATTAAAAAAAATATAAGGAGAGGAATGAGTCACGGAGGGGAGAAGCAACAGGAGACGGGATGTTGTGAGCCCAGAGCAGAGAGTGCAGGAGGAGGTCTGGGAGGGAGCCCGGGGTGGGCGTGCCCATGGGAGCCAAAGTTGACAGGTGCCCTAGGCTAGACCACCCAGAGGCAGCTGCTCCCCCACGCCCCTGGGGGCCGCAGTTGGGTCTGAGTAAGTAATAACAGATCCGAAGGTGAAGAAAATAAGCAAATGTCAGTCACACCGCAGTTTGCGTAAATGTCCTGTGTGTATGGACAGGACAGGGAAAGGCCAGATTCGAAGGACCCCATGAGGCTGGAGAGGTAGTTCAGGGGTTAAGAGTCACCCTGGTGAGGCTGGAGCGATAGCACAGTGGGTAGGGTGTTTGCCTTGTACTTGGCAGGCCCCAGTTCCACTCCCAGCATCCCATATGGTTCCCGGAGCACCGCCAGGAGTGATTCCTGAGTGCAGAGCCCGGAGTAACCTCTGTGCATCGCCGGGTGTGACCCTAAAAAGATTCATCCCTTGCATGACCCTGACCCCGGCTCAATCCCTGGCACCAGATAGTCCCCTGAGCATCACGTCCTTGGAGCTTCATACTGAACAGCTGTGCCTAAGAACTGCTGGGCGGGACCCCCTGGACTCCTGAGTACCACTGGGACCCCACGTAAGAGACTCCAGAGGTCCTTACGTATAAAATTCAAAAAGGGCAAAATCAGCCTGTCTTAACAGAGCCCAAGAGTTTATTTTCATTCATTGGTGAATTGTTCATGATCCTTCGCCCTTTTTGTTTCTTTATACACGTCTGTATGAGGTCATTCGGTACTAATTTGTTTCACTTAACAAGACCCTCTAGTCCCACCCATGTTGTAATAAAAGGCAATATTTCATCTTACAGAGGAGTCGTATTCCATCGTACGTATAGACTACAATTTCTATTTTTTTTTTTTTTTTTT
>JASTTN010009167.1:0-27553 GCA_030324115.1 Sorex maritimensis | reverse complement strand
TCCTTCCTTCCTTCCTTCCTTCCTTCCTTCCTTCCTCCCTCCCTCCTTTCTTCCTTCCTTCCTTCCTTCCTTCCTTCCTTCCTTCCTTCCTTCCTTCCTTCCTTCCTTCCTTCCTTCTCTCTTTCACTCCTTTCCTTCTTTCTTTGTGGTGTCCGGGGCTCACTCCTGGCTCTGTGCTCAGGGCTGGTCCTGGGGACCACAGGTAGTGCGGGAGTGAACCCGAATCAGTCACAGCAATTGCGTGCGTGTCTGCTCCGTGTTCGTGTGCCGGCCCTCTTATTTTTCTGACACGGGCAGTCGCTGCTCACGGAGTGACTGTGCTAGAAGATGGTCAGGGCTTGCACATATTTAATGCTAACTCTTGGGGGCGGCCTCCCCCGTGGTGCTCAGCGCCCGGAGACCACATGCAGTGCTGGACCCCCGCTGTGCTACCTCTCTGCCCTGCGTGGGGATTCCTTTGATGTTGCTTTGGGGCTACACCCAGTGGTGCTTGGGGACTCCTCCTGGGCGGTGCTCTGGGGTCCCCCTGGCGGTGTTGGTGGTGGGGCACGTTTTTGGGACTCGGACCCAGGATTCCTGCAAAGCTTGTCCTCCGCCCCTCTGCACACTCTCCCCAGCCCGATTTAATAACAATTTAAGTGGCCAAATTGTCGGGTTTTCCATACGAGAAGCTTAGCATAGGCTGTAAGACACAGAGACTGTATGCTGGGGTTGGAGTGGCGGCACAGCGGGGAGGGCGCTTGCCCTGCCTTGGCTGACAAGGGCTCCGGCTCTGACACCCCACGTGGTCCCCCGAGTCTGCAGGAGTGATCCCTGAGCCAGGAGTAAGCCCTGAGCATCATGGAGTGTGACCCAAACCGATAACCAGAAGAAACAATCTAAAAGACCATCGATCCAGGGCCCAAGAGACAGTGCAGGGGTCAAGGCGCTTGCCGGGCATGCAACTCTTTTTCTTTTTGGGTCACACCCAGTGATGCACAGGGATTAACTCCTGGCTCTGCACTCAGGAATAACTCCTGGTGGTGCTCAGGGGACCATGTGGGATGCTGGGAATCGAACCCGGGTCGGCCTGCCCCCCAGCCCCTGGGCGTACAACTCTTGACGCAGTTCGATTTTATTCATGTTCTTTGCTTGTTTTTGACGCCAGAGAGTAGACACAGGTTTGGGTGCTGGCAATGCAGACGGTCCCGAGCCCAGACCCAGGTGTGGCCCCGGGCAAGGCTCAGGAATGGGACCTGGGCACCACCAGGTGTGGGCCCCAAGGCAAATTACACGGTAGGGCCCGGGAGAGAGGGCAGCAGGCCGGGCGCTTGCCTGGCACATCTGAGCTGGGCTCAAGCCCCGTCACCCACAGGCCTCCGAGCCCCGCCAGGACTGAGCCCTGAGTGCGGAGCCAGGAGCGAGCTCCCAGCACCTCAGCGTGGGCCCGGAGCCAAAGCACAGACCCCGTGTGGAGCCCCTCTGCCCTCCCAGGGCCATCTGCCCGCAGGGCCTCGGACGCCAGGGCCCGCCCCATCTTCCCACAGGCCTCAGGCTTATCGTGTCCTCTGCTTGTTTTTGATGCCGGGTGTGAACCGGGCCTTCAGACACGCACAGCGAGTGATGTGGTGGCAGTGAGCACACGGGAGGTGCGCGACCTGCCCCCGCTGGAGAAACGCGAGTCGGATTCACCCTGACCGTGACCGCCGTGGCCAGCAGGAGAGAGGCCTGCAGCTCTCACGGCCGGCGCCAGTGGCCCACAGACACTGAGAGAAAGGGGAGGTTTCCTCAAGTTACACATGCACACACACCACACACACCACACACACACCACACATACCACACACACCACACACCACACACATATACCACACACACACACCACACACACATAGCATACACACATACACACATACCACACACACATACCACATACACACATACCAGACACACACACCACACACATACCACACACACACATACCACACACACAGCACACACACATACTACACATACACACATACCACATACACACATACCACACACACACCACAAACACACCAGATACACACACATACTACACACACCACACACACATATCAGACACACACATTCACATACCACACATAGCACACACATACATACATACATACCACATACACACATACCAGACATACACACCACACACACGCACATACCACACACATACCACATACATACCACACACACATACCACACATACCATGCTCACACACACATCCCCACCTTCTCCCCCCCCCACACCTACCTACACTCACACCCATGCATGCACAACCACACACATACTACACCCCCCCCACACTCACACACCCGTCCCCAACCCCACATTACCCCCACATACCACACCCACCCACTCTCACACCCATACACCCCCATATACACTCACACCCACACCCACACCACACTACACCCATACTGACACTCCCCCACCTCCCCACACCCACGCCCCCACACTCCATACCCACAATCCCCCACATACATACCCCCCACACACACACTCACATACACCCACACCCACAACACCCCCCACACATACCCCACACACTCCCCCTACAAGCCAGCAACTTTCCTAGGGGTGTTTACCAACAGCGTGTCTTTCTGATGATTCATGTAGGATGGGGTCATGGCCCAAATACCAGAACAACCAAAATGTTTTTGTCTTTCATGGTTTCGGGCCACACCTGGTGGTGTTCAGTGCTGACCCCAGACTCTGAGCTCAGGAGTCACTCCTGGCGGGCACGAGGAATCAAACCTGGCTGGCCACTTGCAAGGCAAGTACCTGACCTGATGTAGGCAGCTAGGCAGGGAAGGGCCCTCAGCAATGAAACTTGGGTCACCAAAACTTCTGGGAGAAAAATTCTAAGGCTGATCCACCCCGTGGATACGGAGACTTGATAAGATCTTCAGCAGTGGACCCTGAGGAGATTGGACCCCTCCCCATGAAGTTTCTCAAACTCTCCGACCTCTCTCTTAGTCCGATTAACTTCAGTGATTCAGCCCCGAGAAGACTCTAGAACATTCCAGACCAAGACAACCCGCGGAGCCTATAAAAGCCACCTTGAGCAAAGGAAGCGCACATACGTTGCTCGAGCCCGTGTGCTGCTTGCGCCTGCGTGGCCGAGTACATGCGGTGCCTGAGCACATGTGCCGCCCGCATCTCCCCTCTTGAGATGTGTGCTTTCATGCTTTCGTGTCTAATGCTGGGATGTGTGTAGGGCTCTCTCCGCCCTTGGAGAAGCCCGCGTTCTCTCTTGAGCGCATTACTCTCTCTCTCTCATTCTCTCCCCGTCTACACCTTCAAAAACCCTCCAACTAAAATCTGTTTTACTTCACTGCTTGTATACTCCTGAAATTCTTTCCTATGAGTGAGACAAGAACCCCAAAAACCCTGGGTCAGGCCCGGGACTGGCCTTTCCTTTCCTGCACAGAGCAAATCCTCGCTCCAGCCTGAGTCTGTGGCTCCCTGAGAAATTGGGTGACGAGGGGGGGATCAAATCCCGTACCAGGAAGGCCAAACGGACTTCGGGGGCTTGCGAAGGGGGGGAGGGGGGCTCAGGCCTGTATTGCAGACTTTCCCAGTCTTAGTCTTCCCAGCGGGTCCCAGGTGGCAGGGGCGGAGTGGGAGAAGGTGACCGTCTTTCTCTCCTCCTGACTCACGTGAGCCCCCCGTGGGGTCCACCGACATCATATTCACTGTACTTTCTCTCTGCCCTTGTGTATTTATTTATCCTTTGGGGCCACACCTGACGATGCTCAGGGGTTGCTCCTGGCTCTGCACTCGGGAGTTACTCCTGGCGGTGCTCAGAAGACAGTATGGGATGCCAGGGATTGATCCCAGGTCAGCTGCTTTTGTTTGTTTGTTTGTTTTTGTTTTTTTGGGTCACACCCTGTGATGCACAGGGGTTACTCCTGGCTCTGCACTCAGGAATTACTCCTGGCGGTGCTCAGGGGAGCATATAGGATGCTGCGAATTGAACCTGAGTTGTCCACTGCAAGGCAAATGCCCTACCCGCTGTGCTATTGCTCCAGCCCCGTAGGTCAGCCGCTTTCGAGGCCAGTGCCATACCATTGTACTATCTCTCTGGTCTTGTTTGGTCTTTGTTTCTGGTTTGCGGACCATACGTGACTGTTCTCAGATTACTCTTGGCTCTGGTGCTCAGGGATCAAGCCTAGCGATGCTCAAGGAACTATATGCTGTGCTCAGTATCCAACTGGGCTTAGCAGGCAAGAGTCTGACTTCTGGGGGCTGGAGAGACAGTACAGCAAGCAAGCACTTGCCTTCCACATTCCTGACACTGTTCAATTCCCAGCATCCCATATGGTTCCCTGAGGACCTCCAGGAGTAGTTCCTGAGTACAGAGTCAGGAATAAAAATCTAAGGTTCAGAGCAGTAGTACTGTAGGGAGGGTGCTTGCCTTGCACACAGCTGACCTTGGGCTCAATCCTCGACATCTCTTGTGTTCCCTTCCCCAGAGCACCACCAGGAATGATTCCTGAGTGCAGAGCCATGACTAAGCCCTGATCATCACTGGGTGGGGATCAAAAACAAACAAACAATTTTTTTTTTTGGCTTTTTGGGTCACACCCGGCGATGCTCAGGGGTTACTCCTGGCTCTGCACTCAGGAATTACTCCTGGCGGTGCTTAGGGGACCATATGGGATGCTGGGAATCGAACCCAGGTTGGGCTGCGTGCAAGGCAAATGCCCTACCCGTTGTGCTACCACTCCAGCCTCAAACAAACAAAAATTTTTGAAGATTCATTATCAGAAGGCTGGGGGCCGCATGTGGTGTGCTCAGGGGTTACTCCTGGCTCTGCACTCAGGAATTACTCCTAGCGGTGCTCGGGGGACCATATGGGGTGCTTGGGATCAAGCTGAGACAGCCGATCACAAGGCAAGTGCCCTATCTGGTGTACTATTATCAGGCCCCCAGTGATTTTTTTTTTCCTTTCTAGGCCACAGTGTTCAGGGCTACTCCCAGCTCTGTGCTCAAGGGTCCCTCCCTTATGTAGGTAGTTGGGACTGTGGAGTGCTCCTGAGCCAGATCCGGGGCGTATTCAAAACATGTACCTCAGGCTGTTGGTGTGAGGGGTGGGAGTGGGGGGCCACCCAGTGGTGCTCAGGGCTTGCTCCGGGCTTTGCAGTCAGGGATCACTCCTGGGGGAGCTCCGGGGACGCATAAGGGGTGCTGGGTAGAATCCGGGCCAGCCTGCTGTGCCAGCTCTCGAGCGCCCCCTTCAGGATTTAAAACTAAATTATGATCTAAATCTGCTATCTCAGGCCAATCCTTTGCTGCCCTTGAATGAACGCTACTGCGGAGGATTTCCAAAGTTATTCAGAGCTTTGCACTAAGCCAGGGAAGGCTCATTGTCATTGAAAACACCCCCACCCCCTTGTTTTCTTCCCCATCTCCCTGCCTGCGAAACAATGTAGTCAAGGGGCTGGAGCGATAGCGCAGTGGGTAGGGCGTTTGCCTTGCACGCAGCTGACCCGGGTTCAAATTCCAGCATCCCATATGGTCCCCTGAGCACTGCCAGGGGTAATTCCTGAGTTCAGAGCTGGGTGTGACCCAAAAAGCAAAAAAAAAAAAAAGTAGTCAAGCTCCAAACAGATGAGCTCTGTTGCCCATGTCTCAGGTCAAGGCTGAGAAGTGGAAGCAGGGAGGAGGTGGTGGGTGGGTTTGCCGGCGCAGACAGCGCGGAAAGCTTCAAGGCTTGAATCATCCCGTGGAAGGCGGAGCTGCTCATCCTGAGATTTATTTATTTATTTTGGCCACACCCAGCGATGCTCAGAGGTTACTCCTGGCTCTGCACTCAGGAATCACTCCTGGGAGTGAATACATAAATATATAATGTATTTGTGTGTGGGCTCCAGCTTCCCTCCCCGCCCCGGCGACCGAAGACCTCTGGAGCCTTAGCCACAGCCATGCTCAAGGTCCCTCTCCACACGTTCAGATGAGCCTCACGCATGAAGATACCGGCAGAGGAACCCAGGTGGGACTCGGGGCTGAGAACTCCAAGCCTGCTCGGATCAGGTCTGGGCCTCTTCCGCCCAGATTTCCCATTTTCCAGTAGCTAGGCGGTCACACCCAGGGACTGCCCCTGGCGCCGTGTAATCCCACCAACGGCCAACATACAGAGACTTAAAACCAAGCTCCGGGAAGCGACATTTTATAGCCTAGTTCTCCCTCTGGGAGAACCTGGCAAGCTACCAATAGTTTCTTGCCCACATGGGAGAGCCTGGCAAACTCCCCATGGTGTATTCATACGCCAAAACCAGTAACAATGATGGTCTCATTCCCCTGACCCTGAAAGACCCTCCAATGTGGCATTGTTGGGAAGGACGAGTAAAGAGAGGCTTCTAAAATCTCAGGGCTAGGATGAGACTGGATTACTGAGGGTTACTGAGGCCGCTAGAGAAATTCGACCATCAACGGGATGATGATGATGATTTTTTTTTGTGTGTGTGTGTGTGTGTGTGTGTGTGTGTGTGTGTGTGTGCATGTGTGTCTGGGTGAGCCTGGGGACAAAGCCCAGTCTATCAGCACTTCCTTTTCCTTTGTGGGGCCGGGATCAAACCCAGGGCCTCATCCATGCAAATGCTCCACCGTGGAGTCAAACAAACTTGCCTTTTGTTGTAGGGGGCATGTCTGGTGGTGTGTTGGTGTGTGCCCTCCAGAGAGGGGCCCTGGCTCGCCTGAGACAAATGGGCACTAGCCCTTGGAGCCCTCTCTGGGGCCTGGAAGAGTCTCTTTCATTTTGTGGGTTACACTTTTTTCTTTTTGTTTTGGGCCACACCAGCGGTGCTCAGGGCTTACTCCCAGCCCTGCATTCAGGAATCACTCCTGGCAGGGCTCAGGGGACCATAATGGGTGCTGGGGATTGAACCCATGTTGGCAAGTGCCCAACCACTAACCTATTGCTCTGACCCCTGTGGGTTACAGTTTCGTTTCGTTTCTGGTTTTTGGGCCACACCATGCATTGCTTTGGGGTTACTCCTGGCAGTGCTTGGATGGACCTTATGGGTTTACTGCATGCGAGGTAAACCTTCTCCTCGATGCCTGTCCACTGTGCACCTCGCCCCGCTGGTTTACTTTTTTTTTTTTGCTTCTTAGGTCACACCCAGTGATGCTCAGGGGTTCCTCCTGGCTCTGCACTCAGGAATTACTCTTGGCGGTGCTCATTTGGGATGCTGGGAATTGAACCTGGGTCGGCCGCATGCCAGGCAAATGCCCTACCTGCTGGTGCTATTGCTCCAGCCCCCTCTGGTTTACATTTTAAGAAACTCTTTTATGGGGCTGGAGTGGCTAGAATTCTTACTTGCCCATGAATAACCAGGGTTCGATCCCCAGCACCCCTTATGGTCCCTCGAGTCTGCCAGGAATGACGCCTGAGCACGGAACCATGAATTAGCCCTGCACACTGTTGTGTGTGGCCCCAAACCAAAAGATAATTCTTTTTTTCCCATTTGGGGGTCACTTCTAGTGTTGTTTGGGGAGGGGGTTGCTCCCAGCAGTGCTCAGGGGGACCCGCAGTGCTGAGGACGGAACCTGGCCTCCCACGTGAAAAGCAGAAGGGTGCTTATAGTGTCTAAGAGTCGTCTGTTCGGAGGCCAGAGCAATAGCACAGCGGGGAGGGTGTTTGCCGGCATCTCCGATGGTCCCCGAGCACCAGTAGGAGTGAGCACAGAGCCTGGAGTTACCCCCGAGCATTGCTGGGTGTGACCTACACAAACAAAAAATTCTGTGCTCAGCCAAGGTGACTTTCTGTTGGCTTCTATTTTACAGTGCGCTTGGCTCTAACTTTTGAGTCGGGGATTTTATTGACTCATTTAGGATGTGAAGGCGCTGGGTGGTTCCCCTTCACTGGCGGGAAAGAGGATGCTTCCTGGGCCCCCTCTGCACCTCTTTCACCGTGGGGGGCACACGCATCAGTGCCAGGGGATTACTTTCAGCTCAGTGTGTGGGGCATTATGGGTGGTGCTCGGGGGAAGCTGTCCCCGCCATCCTGCCCCCAGTCCAGGAGCTCGACCCACTTCCTGCCGTCCAACTGCTCACCTTCACTCCGGTGTCCCTGGCGTGGGTCCCCAGAGCCATTTCTCAGGCTGACGTTATGGGAGCGTCTCACCTATTTCCTCCCACACACCTGCATCTACAGCCTCGAGTCTTACATCTGATTCCTTGTTGTTGTTGCTGGCAGCGGGGTGGGGGGGTTAATCACACCTGGCAGTGCTCAGGGGCTACTCCTAGCTCTGTGCTCAGGAGTGCTCCCTGTTGGTGCTCAGCGGACCAAGCGAATGAAGGAAACCGGGGCCTCCCGCGTGCGGCCACATGCTCCGGCCTGCTCGATGATCTCCCGTGGTTCCATGTTTTTCAAATGACGAGACACCACGTCGAGTCTTCATGTATGTCCATCTTTCGTTGTTTCTGAGCCACACCTAGCATTGCTCAGGGCTGACTGACTCCTGGTGAGGCTCAGGGGACCCCATGGGATGCCGGGGATGGAACCTGGGCCCGCCACGTTCAAGGTGGGCGCACTCCTGCCGAGCCCTCTCCAGTCCCGGTGTGTCAGTCACTGCGCACAAGAAAATGAATTTCCCTGTGGCGCGGGGAGGGGGAGGAACGGGGGGTGGGGGGGCGGAGAGCTTGGTCTCCTTGGATGGAACCGAAAACACGCCGGCCCTGTTTGGCAGTTCCTCAAAACGTTCAAGTCACTGTATGACTCAGCGTTCACCCCGAGAGAGGAGTGGACCCAGGCCGCCCGCCCCGGGACCCCACGCACAGGACTCCCTGCCCCGGGACACCATGCGTGGACGTTCCCCGCATCCCCCGACAGCACGCGGGACACACGCCCAGGCCGTGGCGAGACCAAGCAGGGGCGGGCGTGCTCAGGACGGCCTGAGGCTCAGCCCCGAGAAGCAGCAGCTCCTGGGCCCCGCGATCAGCGGGATGAACCTGAAACAGGAAGTGAAAGAGCAGGAAGCCCCAGAGAAGATTCCAGAACGTGCAGCATCAGCACGGGGCTCTGGGGGAAGGCAGCAGAAGCGGCACGGAGGGCTCTCTGCTTTGTTTTTGGCCGCCCTGGTGATGTTCGGGGTTTGCCCCTAGCTCTGTGCTGGGGGATTACTCCTGGCATGCTCGGGGCGACCCTACGGGATGCCAGGGATTGAACCCGGGTCAGGGGCGGGGAAGGTGAGCGCCCTCCCTGCTGATTGTGCCGGGCCCTGAGGGGGGGTCTTTGCTCTCCTCCGCAGGCCACATGCTCAGTGGACACCGACAAGGGCCCCGTACCCGGCCACGCTGGATGGGTTGGATTCCTCGTCTGCCAGCTCGTCCCTCCAGACCCGCCCTTTAGACCCTGCTAAGGCCGGGGCGGAGGGTCCAGAGCACCCTCGCAGGGTCCCCATGGACTACGAGCCCCATGGGAGAGACGCACGCGTCAGGGCCGCATGCTCTGTCACGTGCAGGGGGAAGCGTGTCCAGAGGGTAGGGCGGTGTGTCAGGAGGCGGCCAAGGGCCCATTGCTGCCGGGAAGGATGTTCCCAGGGTCCCCTGCTGGCGGCCTGCTCAGGGAAGGTGCTCTCTCCGCTCCAGCCTGCCCGTCCCGAAGCTAGACGCCAGCTTTCTCCGGGGGGGACACCTGCAGCGGCTTGGCGGCTCGCCCGGCCCTGCCCCAGGCACACATCACACTCCCAGCCGGGCTCCGGAGTCCCGGGGCGTCCCCAGGGTCCCGGCTCCAGGGGGCTGCACTGCCGTGGGAACAATCCGTCAGTTCCAGGCTCCAGACTTGAAGCCGTGTGTGGCTCCCCTCTCCGCCTAGAGCCTTTCGGCTTTAGAAGATGCTTAATAAAAAAGCAACACGGGCTGGAGTGAAAGCACAGCAGTAGGGCGTTGGCCTTGTAGGCGGCTGACCCGGGTTCAATTCCCAGCAGACCCTAAAGTCCCCCGAGCACCGCCAGGGGTGATTCCTGAGTGCAGAGCCAGGAGTAACCCCTGTGCATCGCCGGGTGTGACCCAAAAAGCAAAAAAGGAAAAAAAAAAAAGAAAGAAAAAGAAACAAGGCCTGGAGCAATAGCACAGCGGGGAAGACCCTTGCCTTGCTCGTGGCCAACCCAGGTTCGATCCCTGGCATCCCACATGGCCCCCTGAGCACTACCAGGAGTGACTCCGGAGTATCCAGCCAGGAGTCAGCCCCCACTGTTTACCCCGAGCTCTCTGAGACAGGACCACGGGGAGGGCGTTTGTTGGTCTTGCACGCTGCATCCCGCACGGCCCCCCTCTGCACCACCAGGAGTGCCCGCCAGAGGAGCCCCCAGCACTGCCAGGTGTGACCCAAAAAGAAAAAAAACGTGGGAAAAGCTTCTTGCACTGCTGCACGCCCCCCCCCCGCCCCTGCCCCACACACCCAGGCCGCGGCGAGGGGAGGACAGAATCTTTATTGAACTGTGTGGGTGCGGCACGTGGGCAGCGGGGGCCCTGGCAGGGCTGCCCGCTGCCCGGCTGCAGGGCCTGTCCAGTCTCGGGCTCCCGGTTCCGAGCTCGCCGAGAGGCTTCACAGTTTTAATACTTCCCGGATGTTCGAGTGAGGCAAAGTGAGAGAATGGCCCCCCCCGCCCCCGCCCGCCCCCCAAAAGAAGACCCCCAAGCCCCCGGCAGCTGCTGCTGCAGCCGTATGAAAAAATAATACAAACTCTTCTTAAAAAATAGATTACACAGAAAGAACCCAGGGAGTGGGGCGGGCTGGGGGCCCTGGGGGCCCCTGAGATGAACGTGGGGCTGCAATGCTGGTGCCCCCCCCG
Source organism: Sorex maritimensis (assembly GCA_030324115.1). Classification (NCBI taxonomy): domain Eukaryota; kingdom Metazoa; phylum Chordata; class Mammalia; order Eulipotyphla; family Soricidae; genus Sorex; species Sorex maritimensis. The sequence continues at coordinate 16,738 of JASTTN010009167.1, read as the reverse complement.
GCTGCCCTGCGGGGTCTCCGCCTTTACCCTGAGGCCTGGTACCTGCTCTCACTAAAGTGGCTTCAATAAAGAAATGAAATGACCCAGAGCAAGGGGGGGGAAACCCCATGGCGGGGGGCGGGGCTGGAGAATGATCAATACCTGCTGCTACCTAAGCACCTGGGGGTGGGGGTCCCCCAGTGGTCCCGGGGAAGTGGCCTTTCTCTGCCACTCCTGCCTTCTGCCCCCCACCAGAGGAGCTGGCCGGGGTGGGGGTGGCGGCCGGGGCGGGGGGAATGCAGGACAGTGGGGGGGCGGTGGGCACGGGGTGCAGCTCACAGCCCCTCCCCACCGCTCATGCAAGAAGTGGGAGGGCGGCCCCCCTCGGAGCCCATGGTGGGTGCGCAGGCGGGCGGGGGAGGGGCGGGGGGCTGCGGTTCCAGCTGCCGCTTCTGCAGGGGACTCAGTCGGGCACCTCGGGGTGGGCAGGCAGGGTGCTCTCGCCGCGCCGGTACGTCTCCCAGAAGCCCTTGTCCAGCTGCTCCAACTGGGGTCCCAGTGGCAGGTGGGCGGCCAGGTGCAGACGGAGGGTCTCTAGCCACTGCTCCAGCTTCACGAAGGAGGGCCTGGGGGCGAGGGGGAGGTGTCCTGGGTCGGCCTCCTGCCCCCTTCCTCCCTGATCTGGGGAACCAGCTGCCCCCAGGCACGAGCCCCGCCCCCGCCCCGCCCCCCACTCACCTCTTCTCGGGGTCCAGATCGCAGCAGCGCACGGTGATGGGGAAGAAGCTCGGGGGGCAGCTCGGGGGGCAGTAGCGGTCCAGGAAGCCTCGGACGTTGAGGCCAAAGTCCATGGTGCGGGGTAGGTAGTCGGGATCAGCGTTCACCCGCCCAATGATCTGTCCAGCACCAGGCCCAGTGGTCACTGGGCGCCCCGAGAGCTGGGGGCCACCCTCTCCCGGGACCCCTGCAGCTGGGCGCCCGGGCCGTGGAGTGGTCCCAGGGGTACGCGCCGCCCGTTCCACCCACCTCACATAGGACAATCCCGAAGGAGAAGACGTCCACCTTCTCGTCGTAGCTCCGGCCTACGGGAGAGAGCAGCGGTGAGCGGGCCCAGGACGGGGACGGGAACGCAGGATGGGGCCAGCTCGGTCACAGAGGGCAGCGGGAGTGGCCAGGGGCCCCTGACATGGGCAGTGAGGACTCGGCTGCCCCCAGGTCGCCAGATGCAGCGTGCTGCGGGATTCCAGCATGTGGGGGACAGTCCAGTGGGGCCTGGGCGAGTCGTGGTGGCTTCAGAACGGGCGACACAAATGGCCTGAGCCCGCAGGCGACTTGGTAGGTGCCGAGAGAGCTCGGGGCCTGGTGCTGGGGAATCTCTCTTCCTGGCTCCCGTAACAGGGGACCAGCCTCGCCTCCTTCCCAGATCACGACACGCAGAAAGACGGGGGTCCTAGGCCCAGGAGGGGGTGAAAAGCATACCAGGCACATGTGAGACAGCTTGAGGCCTCGCACCCTGCTAGGGAGCGAAACCCGGGAAGACAAACACCCCTGATCCCCGCGATCACAGGACAGAACACAAGTACACACAAGCACACACACTCACAGGCACCCACACGCACTCACACTCATGCGCTTGCACGCGCGCACACACACACATGCACTCACACTCGTGCACACAGGCACACACATGTACTTACACTTGCACTCACGTGCACACACACGCATGTACACCCACACTCATACTTGTACACACACGGAGAATAAGCACGGGGGGGTGTGGGGGTGGGAGAGGGGATCAAAGGCACAAAGGGGGGGCTGGGGCCATAGACAGTGGGGAGGACCCTTGCCTTGCATGTGGCCAATAGGGGTTCGTTCCCCGGCATCATCCCATATGATCCTCTGAGCACCACAGGGAGTGATTCCTGAGTGCACAGCCAGAAGTAACCCCTGAGCACTTCCGGGCAGGAGTCACCCCAGAGCACCAAAGCCAACAACAACGAAAGACACATGTGGAGGGGGGAATGGTGCTGGAGTGATAGTACAGCAGGGAGGGTGCTTGCTGTGCGCGCGGCCAGCCTGGGTTCAATCCCCAGCACCTGACATGGTTCCTCTAGTGCCACCGGGAGCGATCCCTGAGCACAGAGCCAGGAGTAAGCCCAGAGCACCACCGGCTGTGGCCAAAAAAAAAAAAAAAAAAAAAGTCTACCCGAGTTTCCGCTGATGGAGGCCAGTGCCTGTGCATTATGGGTCTATTACAGTAGCCAGCAACCACTGTGCGGCCGTGGACGCTGGGTCATGACCGCACCCGGGCACTAGCACAGGACACATGCTGACCCCATCACCGGCCCTGGCCCAGCCCCACAGGACCCACAAGGAGAGAGGGCTAAGGTCTGCCCCAGGCTAAGGTGCTCCCGCCTCTCCACACTGACTGGTCAGCGCGGGGCCCAGGGCGTCCATGTGCGGCCATCACCTGACCATGAAGGGCCAACACAAACGTGGGGCGCCAGGCTGACTGAAGGACGGGCGTTCATGCCCGTCCCTGAAGCCAGAGAACGTGTGCCCTGATGGGGAGGGATCCGGGATGATTGGGGTGGTGCCGACGCTGCGAAGTCACCACCGAGCCTCAGTGAAAGAGCGGAGAGGCGGCCTGGGTGGAGGCAGAGGCTGGACGAGACCCCCTCCCCGCTGGACACACCGTGCTGGTCCCTTATAACCCCAGCCAGGCCTGGCCTTGCCCTCCAGAACCTCAGGAGGGCCTGTGGCTGCTTTTGTTTCCGTCTGGGCCTGTGGGTCACACCCACCCCGGGTGAGTTGGGGGGCCCCCCTCCCCGCTACATGCCCGCCGCCGAGGGGCTCACCGTTGATCATCTCGGGCGCCATCCAGTAGGGGTTGCCCACCACCGTGTAGCGCTTCTTGCGGTCTGGCTTCTTCAGGCTGCGTAGGTCCTCGGGCTGCGTCTTCTCGTCCACCATGAGCCGAGCCAGCCCGAAGTCAGCGACCACCACGTTCTTGTTCTGTGGGGCAGAGGGGGCAGCTCCGGTCACCTGGAGTCCAGCCTCAGGCCCCACCCTCCCAGCCCCGCCCACACATGCCCCTCCCCTCATCAGCCCCGCCCACAAGGCCCCGCCCCTTCCCAGCCCCGCACACTGGCCCCTCCCACGCAGGTCCCGCCCCCAACCAACAAGGCCCCGCCCACACAGGTCCGCCCTGCCCCGTCCCACCCCCTCCCAGACAACCATGGAATGTGGGAAAGCCGTCCCATCACCAGGCAGGGTTTGGACCAGGGGGTCCCACTAGGTCCCAAAATGGACACTGCGGCTTTCTTCCCGGGGGCCGCTGGCCGAGCCCCCCTGGGAGCTCCCAGAGGGCAGCCCACCCTTCCCCCCAAACCCCACCAGCCCCCTCTGTCCGTCCTCTGCCGCAGTGCTGGTGTCCGTGCCAGCAGGGGACGGGCGGACCCCCAGCACAGAGGGTAGGGGGCCCACTGGAGCGGTGAGGCCACCCTTGCCCACGGAGCTTTTGTCTTGGGCAGTGCGTGGCGGTGCTCAAGGCTTAGTCCTAGCTCTGTGCTCGGGGGCCACTCCAGGTGGGGGCTCCGGCGAGCAAGCTCGGCCCCACGCCTGCTGTGCACAAGGCAAGCCCCCGACTGTCACTCGAGCCCCCTTCCCCTCGGCGCTTCTAGAAGGATCCAACCCTGCCAATACTTTGATTTTGGACTTGCTTCCTGGACTTGGAGATTCATTTTCTTGGCCACAGGGTGTGCGTGTCTGGCTGTGAAAGGCAGGACGCAGCTCGGTGGGCAGTCTAGGGCCCCCGTCACCATCCCTAGGCTCCCCAAGGACCCACCTGCACGGCCCAGTGCCTCAGGGGGGAGAAGTGCATGTGGGCCATGTCACTCCGGGGTACAGGGCCTCAGACCCCCCCCCAAAAGTCCAGTTTCCCACCTGGTCCTGGCAGCTCCCTGCCCGCTTCCCGGGGAGGGGGCAGGCCAGCGCTCACCTCGCGGACCAGGCAGTTGTGGGAGTTGAGGTCCCGGTGGATGATGTTCATGGAGTGGAGGTAGGCCTGGGGGTGGGCAGGGAGGTCAGGAGGCAGCGTGCCCTCTGCCCCCGCCCCCAAGGCCGCAGGGTGAGTGGCGGAGCGGGGGTTTGCAAGTGGGGTCACTCACCATGCCGGAAGCAATGTCCTTGGCGAAGCCCACCCTCTGGGCCCAGGGGTACTGGCTGTCCTGGGGAAGCAGAGAGCAGAGGGCCGGGGGTGAGCGCGGCAGGGCGGGGTGGGGGGGGCAGGGGCGGGGTGTTCCCTAGTGCGCCCGCCCCCCTGGGCTCACAACCGCTGGTTTCTAAGGGGCGTGGGGACGGGGGAACCCCAGTTCTCCAACAAAACAGGAGGGTCACTCCTCCAAGCTCCAGCCACCACCTCCAGGGAAAACTGCTATCTTTAGCTCCTACAGGATCCCACGCTTTCGTGCTTAAACCCCGATTTTTTTATTTGTTCTTTTTTTTCTTTCTTTTTAATATATGTGTTGCTGAAGCGAGCACTAAATCCTGATTTTAAAATCAGAACCTAGGGGCTGGAGCGATAGCACAGCGGGTAGGGCGTTTGCCTTGCACGCGGCCGACCCAGGTTCAAATCCCAGCATCCCATATGGTCCCCTGAGCACCGCCAGGAGTAATTCCTGAGTGCAGAGCCAGGAGTAACCCCTGTGCATCGCCAGGTGTGACCCAAAAAGCAAAAAAAAAAAAAAAAAAAATCCACAGCGCCTTCCCGGGGGGGGCAACACGGGGTGTGCAGGGGTGGGGCTGGGCCAGGTTCCGTGCTGGGGGGGTGGGGTGGGGAGCAGGGGAAGGCCCCACCCCTCAGCCCCCAGGGAGAGTTATATCATCTGTTTCTGACTCCTGCTCCACCATGGGGGCCCCTGAGGAGTCACACGGGAGGAGCCTGTGGGGAGCCCCTCCGGGAAGCCCTCCAGGGAGCACCCCTGGGCAGCAGGTGCTGAAGGGACCTGGGGCCAGGCTCCGGGTGAGCCCAGGGTCCCTGGGTACCGGCCAGTGGCACCAGGGTTCTAGAGGTGCCCTGCTAGTGCTTTATTATTTTAAAAATTTTGTTTGTTTGTGCCTCATCTGGTGGTGCTCAGGGATCATTATTCCTGGCTCCATGCTCAGGGGTCACTTCTGCCTGTGCTTAGGGGACTCCATACGGGGCCAGGGACAGACAGAACCGGTCCGCTGAGTGCAAAGCAAAGCGCTGGCACTTTTGAAACATTGTTGGGGGGTGGGGGGGTTGGAGCAATAGTACAGCAGACAGGGCCTCCCCTCCCCCACCCCGCACACGGCTGGCCCGGGTTCCATCCCCAGCGTCCCACAGGGGCCCCCTGGGCTCTGCCGGGCGTGATTGTCAAGGCCAGGGGGCACGCACCATGCTCTTGATGATGCCCCGGAGGGTGCCGCCCTTGATGTACTCCGTGATGAAGTTGAGCCGCTTGTCCTTGTACAGGACCCCGATGAACCGCAGCACGTTGGGGTGCTCCAGGCAGCGCATGACTTTCACCTGGAGGGGCGCAGGCAGGCCAGGCCTCGCCCCCTGGGCCCCTGGCCACTCGGTTCCCCCATGCCCCGCCCCCACTGTAGGGGAATCCCCACCCCCCAGCCTGCCCCCATCGTCCCAGAATCCCCGCCCCGCCCCACCCCGCAGCCCTGCTGCAGGAGTCCCGAGTCCCGAGAGCCTGGCCTCCGCTGACCTCCTTGAGGAACGTCCTCTGCGTCTCCTCGTCGAAGCGGATCAGCTCCTTCATCACCATCACCTCGCCCGTCTCCCGGTGCGTCACCTACGGGGGAAGGGAAGAAGGGAAGCCGCCCGTTTCCTGCGGTCATGCCCCTGCCCTGGGAATCTGCATTCGCTCCCAGCCCAGGAACTGGGCCCAGCACCCACAGGCTCCCCGCGGGCTGCCAGCAGGCCGGACAGGGCCCTGCCCGCCAGGCTGCCCGCTGGGAGATGTCCCGGCTCTGCCCGCAGAGGGGCCTGGGGCTGTGACCTGGGCTTTGCCAGGGGAGGGACATGGACGAAGGGGCCCTGGGGGCTGGCTGCCCTCCCCTGCCCCGGGGTCACCCCCCCAGTCCCCTCTGCACCCAGCCCGGGTCTCTCTGTGGGTGCGTCCCCATCCCCCATAGCTCAAGGAGAGTGTGGGAGGGGAGTGGGGGGCTGTGGGAGCCGCCACCCCTCTCAGGGCCGCCCCTACCTTGATGGCTTGTCCGAAGCAGCCCTTGCCCAACACCTCCCCGTGGATGAGGTCGGATGGCCGGAAGATGCGGTGTGGCCGGCAGACCACCCGCAGGGACTCGGAGCGGCCCAGGTCCTTGCGGGGGTTGGCTGCCGGGGCGGCCCCTGGGGACGTGTCGATGCTGCAGCTCCTCCTGCAGGCACAGTGCCAGGGTGAGGCGGGCACGGCCTCAGGCGCTCCCCAGCCCCGCAGACACGGCCCGGCCCGGGAGAGACCCAGAGTGGGGGACTTCAGGTGCGTCCAGAGGCCCCGAGCCCCAGGCTGCCGCTTGTGGTGCTTCCCAGTGGCACATGCCTGACCCTTCCTGTGGGCGCCCTGGATGGCAGGCTAGTGTCCCCAGTCCCAGGGGCACTTCCATGCAGGGGGAGGACACGTTCCAGTGGCACCGGAACCCCGTCACGGGCCCACGGGAGCCGTGCCTGCCACTTTGGCCCGGTGCCCCTCCATGCTCTGCCCCCCAGGCCCCGTACCAGCCCAGGCGCCCCCACAGCTACTGCACCCTCGCCAGTGACCCCCCCAGTCCCAGCCCGATGCATACGGACCACTTCCAGCTTCTCACCGCCCCCCTCTGCCCGGCCGGGCTGCTTGTCTGTGGGGTGCCCCCTCCCACCCCGTGAACCCAGTTCCAGGGAGCCTGTGGGCCGACTCACAGGACGGGCTTCTGCCGGGTCACACTGCCCGCCTCCCCGCCAGGCGTGGGGGCGGGGGAGGCCAGGGGGCTGGGCTCGGGGCCCAGGCTGGGGGCCAGCGTGTCATGTGGGTCATGCTCGAGGGTCAGCTGCAGCAGGCGGCTGGTCTCCTGGATCAGCAGGTCAATCTGGGGAGGGCGGGGCCAGGGTGAGCAGTGGGGTGGGGGGTCAGGGGGCCAGCAGGCGGGGTCCGGCCCTGTCCAGGGGCATGGTGGGGGTGGACAGGTGAGGCCTGGCCTCATCCAAGGGCACGGTGGGGGTGGACAGGCAAGATCTGGCCTGGTCCAGGGACACGGTGGGGTGGACAGGTGGGGTCCAGCCCTGTCCAGGGGCACGGTGGGGGTGGACAGGTGGGGTCCGGCCTGGTCCAGGGCCACGGTGGGGTGGACAGGCGGGGCCCGGCCTGGTCCAGGGGCACGGTGGGGTGGACAGGCGGGGTCCGGCCCGGTCCAGGGGCACGCTGGGGTGGACAGGCGGGGTCCGGCCTGGTCCAGGGGCACGGTGGGGTGGACAGGCGGGGCCTACCTCGTCCAGGGGCACGTTGCGGATGGGCGTGCCGTTGATCTCCAGCACCCGGTCTCCCACGTGGATGGCATTCTTCACATCCGGGCTCATGCAGCCTGGGTCCACCCTGAGGGCACAGTGCGGTCAGGCCCCGCCCCACTGGGCCCCTGCCTGTGCCCTGGGCCCCAGCAGGAAGCCCAAGCCCAGGGCATGGCGGGGGGGGGGGGGGAGGACACCGGGGGCCTGGAGAGAGCCCGGCAGGGAAGGTGTCTGCCTCACACGAGGTCGACCTGCGCTCAATCCCCGGCATCCAGAGGGCCCCCTGAGCACTGCCAGGTGTGGCCCCCGAACAAACAAAACGCCAGGGCACCCCAGGGCACGGCCGCTCGAGGCTCGCGTGCGACCACTGGAGCCTCCCAGGCCCTTCTCTGTCTCAGGGTCACTCAGGAGCACTCAGGGGTCACTTCTGGAGCGTGTGGTGCCAGGTCTCCCAGGCGGTGTCCTCTGGGAGCCTGGGGACCCTCCTGGCGGTACCCGGCGGCCAACTGGGCCCGATAGTCAGGCGTGTGTGCCGGGCAGTGTGGGACGCTGGCACGCCCATAGCCCTGGGGGCACCAGGACGGCAGTGCCCAGGGGCCTGGGGCCCGGAGAGCCGGGGGCTGGCGGCTCAGACTGGAACCGCTTCAAACTGCCACAGTTTTGCCTGCAGACTTTGAAACCTCACGGGGAAATCAGTGCAGGCTCGCACAGTCAGGGGCTCTGCCCTGGACCTGGAGGGGGGCTGACGGAGGGGGGCTTGGGGTCCCGGGGTCCCGCTGTGAGCGGCCCGTGGGGGTGTGCACGGTTCTCAGGAGCAGCGGGGCGGGCGCTCTGGCTCGTCTTCCCGCCGGGCCCCCCCTCCCGCTGCCACGCCCGCCCCCGGGGCCCCCACTCACCCCTGCACCCGGACCGTGTGGCTGTGCTCGGGGCCGCAGCCCGGGGCGCCGTGCGGGGGGTCGATGGACACGGACAGGCCCCGCTTGCCGTGCGCTGAGGCGGGGATGGACACGAGGGTCACGGTGTGGGGCAGGTGGGAGCCGGGGGAGTCGGGCAGGATCTGCTCGATGACGGGGGTCACGACTGTCTGGTAGTAGCAGTGTCCACTGTGAGCCGATGGGGGGAGGACAGGGTGTGAGTACGGCCCCGCCCCCTCACTGGCCCAGGGGCGCAGGGGTCGGGGTGGTGTGCTGGGTGGACGAGGCTGGCTCAGGTCTGGTTCTTCAGAGCCTTGGGGCAGCCGGGAGACGTGGGGAGGGCGAGGGGAGGGGAGGAGGGGCGGCAGTGCTCTGGCCCCCACCATGCCCCCTTGCCCCCGTGGCCCCTGGCTTGGTGCTGTTGACTCAGAAGTGGACTCAAGAGACGAGGGGGCCGAGCACAGTCTGGGGGGACACGTGGTACATCCAACACTCGGGACTCGGGTACCGAGGGGGCCCGAGAAACCCTGGAGGGTGGGCGTGGAGTGTGAGTGTGAGTGTGTGTGTGTGTGTGTGTGCGCGCGTGTGTGTGGTGGGCACTCATGCATGTGGGGTGTTTGATGTGTATACATGTGGGGTTTGAGCGTGTGTGGTGGGCACACATGCAAGTGGGGTGTTTGAGGTGTGTGTATGCATGTGGGGTATTGACCTGTTTATACATGTAGGATCTGTGCATGTGTGGTGGGCACGCATGCATGTGGGGTGTTTGACATGTGTGTATACATGTGGGACATTGACCTGTTTATACATGTGAGATTTGTGTGTGTGGTGTGCATGCATGCATGTGGGGTGTTTGACCTGTGTGTATACATGTGGCGTTTGTGTGTGTGTTGAGCACGTATGCATGTGGGGTACTGACCTGTTTATACATGTGGGATCTGTGCGTGTATGGTGGGCACATGTGTGCGGGAGTGGTACGTGTATGCACATGTTGCACGTGCAGGTGTATGTATGGCATGTACAGGCACGCGGGGTGGGGGTTGACGGGCGTGTGTCCGGACCCTGCCGGGCCTGCCCTCGAGTCCCCTCCCGGGGCTGGTGCCTTGCAGAGCCTGGGGGGCGGGAGCTCCCAGTCGTGTGGCCAGTCGGTCAGCGAGTCCGCGCAGGGCTGCGGCAGGGAGTCACCCGGGGCTGTGGGCTCACCAGTACAGCCTGGAGTGCTCCACCAGCGTGTACGTGTCCCCGTCCCCGATGAAGGTCCCGCACGTGAGGCAGATGAAGCACTCGGGGTGGTACTTCAGCTCCCCGGCGACCTGCGGGCATGGGCACAGCTGAGCACAGCCCTCCTGCGCAGGGCCGGAGGTGGGCGCAGACCGGGGGGGCCCCGAGACTCACCATGACCAGCCCCTTGGTGATGTGCTCGGAGCAGCCGTGGCACGACTCGCCGTGGCGCGCCCAGTAGTCCTTCTTGCAGAAGAGCCGGCCATCCTTCTCGTAGTACTGCTGGGCCAGCGCCACGCCACACTCACAGCACCTGGGGGCGCACGCAGGGCTCTGCCGGGCTCCCGAACCCCACCCCCGCCCAGCACCCGTGTCGGGCGTGCAGGTCCGCCTCTCCCAGCCCGGTGCGGGCCCCTCTGTCCAGCCCTGAGCGTGGTGGAGGGAGCAGGGGCACCCTCAGTGCCCGGCCCAGCAGTCCTGCACCCAGGGCAGGAGGTACCCACACCCCCAGGGCCTCGCTGAGTCTGTCAGGGGTGGGAGGGCCCGACCCTGAGCCTGGCTTCCTGCGCCCCAACAAGGCAGGGTGTCCAGCCCGCCCCAGCCGGGGGCGCCTCCCGGGGGCACCTTCCCATTCTCTGGGCCACGAGGCTGGGCTGGGGCGGTGGGTATGACAGGGCAAAGGCCCGGCCAGGGGCTGTAGGGACAGGACGGTGGGGAGGGCGCTTGTCAGCATGTGGCTGACCTGGGTTCGATTCCCAGCCCCCCACTGGGTCCCCCAAGCAGCGCCGGGAATGGTCCCTGAGCACAGAGACAGGAGCAGGCCCTGAGCACCTCGGGGTGTGACTGGCCCCAAACCAACGAAACTGCCAAGACCACGGCCTCCTCCCCCCAGCTGGGAGCTGGGGGCGCCTCCGCTTCCCACCCAAACCCCAGCCAGGCACTGCCCCTCACAGGAAGGGGCTGGGGATGCGCCCGGCACATCTGAGACCTGGGTTCGAGTCCCAGCACTGGCACAGAACAGAAACCAACAAAGTCCTCCTGCGAGGAGAGGGGAGGGCGTCAGGGGAAAAGAGCATAAGGGAGAAAGAGCAGGTCGCCAGAGTGACAGTACAGCAGGTGGGGCGCTGGCCTTGCACGCAGCCGAACCAGGTGCTATCCCGACACCCCATATTCAGACACTCTGAATCTGGCCACAGGTGATCCCTGAGCACTGAGTCAGGAGTAACCCCTGAACATTGCTGGGTGTGGGCCAAGATAAATACCATAAAATAAAATAAAATAATTAAAAACCATTAAATAAAAGGATCAGATCTCCACACCTGGTGTGGGGGCACCAGGAGGTGTGAAGCGGAGCTCAGAGGCACAGGAGGGGGGAGGGGAGAGGGTACATCACAGGACCTGGTCAGTCAGAGGTGGACTCTGCCCTGCTCCGCAGGGAAATCACTTGGGTCATTTCATCCCCAGGCAGGCGGGGCAGCAGGGACAGGGGCGAGACAGTCCCTCCCTGGGACTCAGGGCTGGCAGCAGCCCGCCTGCTGGTGCCCACCGGGACACGGAACGCGGCCCCTTTAAGAGACTTCCCCATTGTCTGGGCCGGGAGGGGTGGGACCTGTCAGCCCAGCAGGGTGAGCCGGCAGAGGTGCGGGTCAGAGGGACCAGGGTGGGGGCCCGAGGAGGCTGGGGTGCGGGGAGCCTCTGGAGATCTCCTGGGGACAGAGGAGGCTGCGGAAGTGGAGGCCCGAACAGCTGAGCTGAGCATGATGTCACCTCCCCGTGTCACCTCCCCCGCGGCCCTGCCAGCCCCGCCAACACTCCAGCCGGGCAGTCTCTGACGTCTGGGTGGGGGGGGCAGGCGTGTAGGTGTCAGCCCCTCGCTCCCCTCAGACCCAGGCGGGCGGGTGGGGGATTCACCTGGCGCCTTCTCCAGGGGCAGACACGCAACCTGCCCCCCCTCCCCACAACCCACCCCCTGCCCCCGCCCCCCCCCCCCCCCCCGTGCTGGCTGACAGGCTGCGGGAAGCTCCCCCTCTCCTCCAGGGGGGTCCCATGTCCCGGCCACCCCACTGCTTGTTCTGGGGACCCACAGCCCCCTGGTCCCCGGGTGCCTGTGTCCAGTTCCCCACTGGCCCCCAGATCCACCTTTCACATCGGCGGGTTCCCTGGTCTCTGTCGTTAGCCTGGAGCTCCCTGCAGTCCTGGGGACCCAGAGCAGACCCCACAGCCGGGTCCCCTGCCCCCACCGCACTGCCAGATCCTGCTTGGCCCCCGCTCAGAGAGGGGGGTCTTGGGCGGGGGGGGGGGGGGGGGGCAGTGCCTTTACTGGTCAGTGCACACAGGGCCCCTATCCTGACCGTCCCCTCAGCCCTTGGGGCCGCACCCGGAGCAGAAACAAGCCTGACCTTGGGGTGCCCCCACCCAGAGGGGGTCCCGGGGACAGACAGCAGGGGAGGGGAGCCCTCGCCAGAGGGGTTCAGGGCCGGCTGGCGTTCCCGAGAGGGCAGAGGGGGCCATGGGAGGCTGGGACAGCCCCGGTGACGGGCCCACCCTCCCGGGTGAGCAGAACTAAAGGCTCAGAAGCTCGGGGCCACCCACCGCCCTCGACCAGAGCCGGAGCCGGCAGAGACCCGAGTTTCAGTTCTGCCCGGTAGCCGGCAGGTGGGTTCGGTTCGCCCCCCGCCTGGCCTCGCAGGGGCCACGGGGTGGGGGGCAGGGGGTCCCCACTCACTTGGCCCTCCTGGGGAGGCGAGCTCTTCTCTGGGCCAGCATCCTGGGCTGCTCTCTGGACACGGGGAGGGGGCGTGCTTCCCGGCCCTCCCGACTCACTGGGGCGCACGGCAGGGGGCGGGGCCAAGGGAAGGCGCCGCAGACGCTGGGCGGCGGAGGACAGGCTCGTGGTCTCGTGGTCGGAGCAGGCCGGAAGCCTGGCCGGCAGGTGGGTGGCTGGGCCACGGGGGCACCTCCTCCCCGGGCCACGGGGCTGAGCCTGAGTGAGCGCTGCGGTCTCTCCCAGGGCGGCCCCATGGGACAGAGGGCAGGGGGCCAGCCCCAATTTGGGGACAGTCTGGCCCCCAGCTCGGGCCCCTCCTCCCTCAAGCCGGTGGCCTGTCTCCCTCGTCCCTGGAGAGAAGTCTGCAGAGCTCGGGCAGCCCCCGACCGCTGGGGTGCACTGCAGGCGCTGAGAGGCCAGAGGGGGCCCCACCCCCCACATCACGGGAGGGGGAGGGGCTCAGCGGGTGGGCCTGGCTTCACCCCATTTTCAGAGTGTCCAGCTGTGCCAAGGGACAGAGAACAGAACCACGGCCACCGGGCCCCCCTCGCCGGCCGTGGCTGAGCACTAGCTCCCAGAGGCGAGGGGGCTGCGGGCGCACCCCTCTCCACCGGGCCAGGATGGGCGCAGCCTCTCAGGCAAGCTTCTCCCTGGGGCTCGCCCCCGCCCCCCGCTGCCAGCCCTGGAGGGTCAGGGCCCCTGCGAGGCGCCGTGCGTGCACCGGGCCACCGCATCCTCCTCTGGCCATGGGACGGCCCTCCCTCCCCGGCCCCCCACGCTCCGCCTCACCCCACCCTGGCCCCCACACTCTCTCCAGGCTTTCTCTCTTTGGGGGAGGGGCAGGCGGACTCCTGACCTCTGCCCTCAGGGGTCACTCCTGGCGGGGCCCAGGGGACCCTAGGGGGCGCTGGGCATGGAACACGAGCTGGCCACGCGCAAGGCAAGGCCCTCCCTGCTCTCCTATCTCTGGGGTTCTGGAGCTTTCTCTTGGCGCCCGCTGGACCCTCCAACTCGGGGGTGCTCCAGGCCGACAGCTCACCGGGTTCTGGCTCTCCCCCCTGGCCCCCCGCCAGGCCCTCCCCTCTTCCCCTCTGCAGGGCCGGGGGCCGGGCTGGGCTCTGGCTGGTTCTCGGGGTCTCTCCCCTTCTCCCCAGCAAACCAGGGGCGACAGGACACAGCTGGGGGCGCATGGACGCCAACACGACAGGTCCTTGACCACCACAGTCACTCTGTGCCCGAGAGCTCCCCCCAGGGCTGCTGTCCTCCGGTGTCCTTTGGGCAGACCCCTGAGCCCCTGTGTCTGTCCCTCCCCCCGCCCCCCGCTGCCCTCCCACAGTCCCGGGCCCCGCCCAAGGCTTCCACATAACGTGCTGTTTTGGAGCAAAGAGACCACCCTTCTTCTCTCAGGGGTCCCGTCTCCCCCACTCTGCCTAGGGAGGGGATCTGTGCCCCTCAACCACTCCCAGTGCCCCCAGTGGTCTGTGTGACTGCCCGCAGAGAACTGCCCCTTCTGAACTCCGGCGAGGGAAGCAGCCAGTGGCGCAGACCCTTGGGTCCCCATTTCACTGCCCGCGGGGCCCCCACGTTATGTACGTGCTTTTACAGAGCAGATCCCAAGCGGACTGTGCATGTGGACGGATAGACGGACGGACAGGCAGACAGAGGCCCTCACATCTGAACCACTTCAGTGTCACGGCCTGTGGCTGACCAGACTCGCCCACTTCACAAACTCTGCCACAGTTTGCTCTCTCTGGGGTCTGGAGCGTCCACGGTTTCAGGCACGTGCAGGGGGCCTGGGTTAGACAGTGGCTTGGCCGTGTCCAGCTAGACGGGACGTGAGGACCTTAGACGCAGGGGATGGTCAGGGCTGGAGCAATAGCACAGCCGGAGGGAATCTGCCTTGCACATAGCTGACCTGGGTTCGATCCCTGGCATCCTACAGGGTCCCCCAAGCCCCGCCAGGCCTGATTTCCTGAGCGCAGAGCCGGGAGTAAGCCCTGAGCATCGCCAGGTGTGACCCAAAGACAAAACGGAAAAGAAAAGAAAAAACGCTGACAGCGGCGTCCATCGCCCGCCACCAGCTCGGCCCTTGTGCCCCTCCCAATGCCCGCCTGGCCGCCCGGCGACTCCTTCCCCATCGCTCTGAAGACCTGCTTGCCCACTGGGCTGGCCAGCTCAGTTCCACCCCGTGCCTGCAGAGAGTCCATCTTCCCTGGACACTGCCGACCCTCGGGGAGCGGCCTGCCCTGGCCCGGGTTCTGGTTCGAGGCCCTGTGCTGGCGGCTCTGGAAGGGAAGGGCCAGGCTACGCCTCAGGGCCGGATCTGGGGCCAGGCCGGGAGCCACGGTTCAGTGGGTGCCTCGCAGGAGCTGCTGGGGGCAGTGGGTCGTGCCTGCCATCTCCTCCCCCCGCCCTCGCTGGGCCTGGGGACACAGGCTGAAGCAGTGGTGACAGTCCCTCGCCCTCCTCCTCTCCCCCCGCACCCCCCGCCCTGAGGTCTAGAACATGAACCAAGTGGCTTTAAGGAGCCTCGAGTGCAGATGCCTTTGTGGCTGTGGTTTCTGGCGGTCACACCCAGCCATGCCCAGGGGACTGGGTGGTGTCCAGGACGGAACCCAAACGCGGGGCCTCCCTCTAAGCTATCTCCCTGACCCCTGGAATTGCCTTTCACGGGTGGCGAAACCGAGGCCGAAGAACTGCCAGGAAGCGGCCCTGGAGGCCGGGCCATGCCCTCCGGTACCTGAAGCAGTCGGCGTGCCAGTCAGCGTCCAGGGCCTGGAGGTACTGGCCGTCGTAGATCCTGTGGCCGCAGCTCGCACACACGGGCAGCTCGCTTCCTGCAGGGGTAGAGAGCGTCAGGACCGTGCTCGGGGCTGCCAGCACCCCCTGCTCCCGTCCCAAGCCTGGTGTGCATCCCACCATGGTTCAGAGCAGGGTACGTGGGGCGGAGGCCGTGCAGAGACGCTGGAGTGAGCCAGCCTGTCAGGGCCTCAGTGTCCCCTGATGTAAGTGGAGAGAGGGCCGAGTGTCCACCCTGTGGCCGTAGCGCTCTTCAGGGTCGGGCAAGGTGAACAGGGAGGCGAGGAGCAGCGGGATTTGGAAGGGAGGTGGAGGGAGCACTTCTACCCCTCCGGTTGCCTCTCCCCTGCCCAGGAGGAGGGGCTGGGCAGGGCTGGCTCGGGGTGCCCTGAAGCCCAGCGGGGCCGGCTCAAGGAAGAGCTGCAGGGCAGGCAGCGCCTCCCGGAAGCCGGCGCAGAGGCCTGGCACCTGCCCCACGGCCACCAGGCACGCTTAGTCATCACACTCTGCCGGGCCTCGGAGGGTCCCTCCACCTCCTCTCCTCCTGAACAAGGGGGGACTGAGCCCCGGAGAAGGTGAGGGTCCCAGGCCGGCCCCTCTGTGAGGTGCGGTGATGGGAAAGTAGCCGGTGGGGGTGGGGAGGGGTGGGGCGGGAGGGGCTGCCCAGACTGGGGGACCCCCACGGCTAAAGGTGGACAAAGAGGCCTTGTCCCTGCCTCCAGCTGGGGACGTGGTGTGTATCTTAACTGAGGCAGCCGCAGCCCAGCTTTGGGCCTTGGAGGGGTGAAGGAGCTGAGGGGCTAGGAGGGGGGTTGACTTCCTAGCGCAAAGTACCGTGGTGCAGAGAGGGGTGGGGGTTCCCTACCCCAGGACTCTCCCCCCCTGTGTCCCCGCCCTGATGCGGGGCCTAGAGGCAAATCTGAACCCTGACTATCAGGACCCCAAGATCAAAGTATTGGGGATCTGCGCAATCTCGGGGCCCTCTACTGTCCAGCCAGGGAAACTGAGGCCTGGTGGCAGCTCCTGGCTCAAGGTCACCGACCCAGGGCTGCGGCTTCCCGGCGCCCCTTTCTTCCCAGGCCGGGTGTCTAGCGGGCGAGCCCGGGGCGCCGGTGCCTGGGGCTGCTCCCGGGGGTCGCTGGTGGAGGGAGAGAGGGGAAGGGGGGGTCTCTCCGTCCGCGGGGGGTGCAGCCCACCCAGCGCCAGGGCGGGGACGGGGTAGGGGGAGTGCGGGTCGGGGAGGGGCCTGCGGGCTCGGTCTGGCGAGCTCATCCCTGAGCAGACAGGGGCGCGGCCTCGCGGCAGACCCGGCCTCCACGGCCCGACCCCCCGCCTCCGTGCGCCCCCGCCCGGCGCCCCCGGACCCCCGGCCCGCGCCCCCGGCCCGCGCACCTTCCTCTCCCATACGTTCTTCCCTCCAGGTGCAACAAAGTAGCGTCAACCTCATGCACTCGGCGGGGGGCGGGGCCCGGCGGGCTGGGGCGGGGGGCGGCCCGGGCCCCGCGAGTTCCCCGCGGCCGCCGCCGGCCCCGGGACGCGGAGGCG